>JAHTLZ010000275.1:5738033-5790219 GCA_023846285.1 Phrynocephalus versicolor | reverse complement strand
TGTGTGTGTGTGTGTGTGTGTGTGTGTGTGTGTGTGTGTGTGTGTGTTTGAAGACCAGATTCCGTATCCGTAGTGATCTATAAGGGAAACAAATACACCTTTTATGTTACCAAAAAATCCCGAAAACACTTGCCAGCGAAGTTGGCTAGATACACTGTTGTTACACCAGTGAGGCAATTTGCAAGTCTGAAAAACGTGGCCGTCCTTAGGAAAGGTGTACCTTTGTGGTAGACCAGAAGATCTACTGCAAAGCACGTGAACACGGTGGCTTTCCTAAGAGATTATTGCAGGCACTTTGGCATGGATCCAGCTGAGGATTTATTTCAAGTTGGAGTCACATCTCTTTATAGAAGGAGGCTTCAGTTCCTATCCATCACCACTCTGAATGGCTAGAACTGAAGCTCTATCTGGAGAGATATTTGGTTTGATTTGGAATATGTTTTGATAATGACAAAGCCAGGGCTTTACACTTTCCTTTAGCTTCCTCACCTGTTTTGGATTTTTCTCTCATTCTGTCTTAACCTCACTCTTTACTATGGTTATTAAATAATTCTATAAATCAAGTGGGACCATATTCTTTATATGCAGAATAACTCACCTCTTTCACTTGCAGTTAAAATGACAGATGCAAATATTTTTTTTTCTGAGCAGTGCTTAGAGATGTTAATTACCCCCCCCATCCCCCCGGTTCTGGAATTTTGTAGTAAAAATGTAAAAAAAATGTTTATTTTCATATTTTTTTTGTCGATTACATTTATATCCTGCTGTTGAACCAGTGGATATATAAGTTCTTCTAGAAGCCTCAAAACAACAACCCTGTGAAATAGATCAATTTGAGAATGCCCAGTATCACTGTCACTTTCATAATCCAGTAGGTACGCAAACCTGGATCCCCCATACTATAACCCAACCCTTGAACCACCATCCTCAACAGGCTCCTCCAGAGCTGAGCGTAAGTATTAAAAAAGATTCTGGAGCGTGAATGATGGCCGACCTGTGTCCATGGAAGGCTACAGAGTTAAAAGAGGGAAGGTTATGTTAAAAACAGCAACCACAAAACACTAAAAGGAAAAGAGGGGTTAAGAAGGAGAAGGAAAAAGCAGTAGAGATGTGGAGGAAAGTACTAAGAAAAGCAAAGGCAAAGGCAAAATAACAGAAGATAAAATCAGTTACAAAGTCAAAAAGCGGGCAGAAGAAGGAGGGGGAAAGATGTAAAAGGCAGTGACAGCTAGATTTTAGACAAAGCAAGATGCATGGGAAGAAGAACCTGTTTCCTGCCCTTTTCAGAAACCCAGGTGCCAGTCATATGTCCCAATATTTATGTTGCCAGGGACGACAGGGAGTCGGGCCTTCTCTTCCCCTCCTCTTTTCCAGTTACTCAGCAGTGTACATATGTAGTGTACATAAGCATTAGAAAGGCAAAGCACACATGCAGAGAGACCTCAAAACAAGAAGTGCTTTAAAATAAAGGATGTCCTGCTTAAACCCTCAGAGACTGTTAAGTCTTGAACTCGCAATCTGCGTGGCATGTGAAGCCTGCCCTAAGGCCCTCGGATGCTTCAGAGCCATTCTCCGTGGCATCTGGTGGCTGTCACCAGTGTGACTAGAACTGTTGTGACAATCAGAACACATCAGCCCATGGTAGCCTAAGAGGTGAAGCAAACGGGCGGGAGATAATTTGATGGCAGTTATCGGAGCTTGGAGAGGAGTTGATTTTATTTTATTTATTTATTGGGAAACAGTTCTGAGAATTTCTCATCTGGCAAAGACACTGTTTCTGAGGACTGGGGGATTTTGGAGAATCTGTTGTCCCAGAAAGGAATAACTGTAAGTGGGCAGTGAAGCAATTCAGTATCACAAACGGCTGGTTGTAGCTCCATGGCAATTGCAAGTAGGGATGTGGATTTTGGATTACAAATCCCATAATTCTTGTATCTGGTATTACCCCCACATCTTTTAGATGCCTAAAATTGTGCTCACCCAGAAAAGAAGGCTTAGCTGGCATGTACCTTGCCTTGAATGGACTCAACATTTGCAAAGTAAAATTCCATCTAAGTTTAATTTTTTTAAAGCAGAAAGTTAAGCCTTATCCATGTAGCCTGTCAGAGGAGTCTTCTCTCTAGGTGAGCACAATTTAGGTGTCTAAAAAAGCTACAGGAGGGTACTCTCAGAAAGAAGAAGTATGAGATTTGTAATCTAAAACATCAAAAATGTACATTCCTAGTCACAGGGAGAGTCAGATTCCCATTCCCAGAAATGCTTTTGGAAAATGAGTGTAAAAACAGAGAGGCCCATATCTACTACTGCAGAAATATGCAATTGCTGATTGGTTGGTCTCTCCACTCCACTCCACCTGCCAGCACCAGTCGCCTCTCTGAGAAATCAGACAAGCGCCCACCCACCAAATTGTTTGGGAAGAGAGGTAAAAATGTTTTAATGTAAAGGATTATATTGAAAGAAAAATATGTGTACGGTGCATGACACTATGCTTGTATCCAGCTTTCTTTTTAGGCTGGGCCAACTGCCTGAGGAGTTGGCCCATTTTGTAGGTTCTGCCCGGCAGTCAGGTGCTGCTGATATCCATGAGGATGAGTAGCAACTATCTCTTCTTAGCCATTGAATTAATCACAACTCTAGTCAGTCACTAAAGAAGGAACTCGCGTTAAAGGCAGGAATTTCATGTTAATCCCCTTGGAGGGCCATAAACACAAATGCCTATCTTGGGTTGGCGGACCACCCATTTTAGATCTTAGAATCATAGAATAGTGAAATTGGAAGGGGCCTACAAGGTCATCCTCCAACCTCCTGCTCCATGCAGATCTCACACAATTATCCTGGTTTAGTGTTGCAAATTTTAAAGGCCACTTGCTGTTGCCATTATTAAGCCAGCTTGTGGCTTAGGACAAACAGACATAAACAAAACAGGACCACCAGCTTATTATCTCTTGAGGACCTTCTCAGATAAGTTGAACTTTCTCCATTCTAGATTGACTTGAGAACTGCCAGCATTCAGTAAGTGCTACCTGGAACGAGTTGGGGTGTGTGTATCATAAATCGGAACACACTGTCAGGACCTGTGTTTGAGATTCTGCTTCTGCCTCCTTAGCTGACCTCTTGAAAACCTGCCTGGTTTATAAATGTTACAAAAAATCTTCACACCTGTGGAGAAGCCTGTATTTTGTTTGTACTTTACATTGTTATTCAGAGCATATTGCCCTGTTAGCAAGAGCGTTTAATCATCACACTTCATTTTTGTCTGTTACTGTAGCAGATGGAGGAAGCACATGCTCACAAGCAACCACCCCTAGAGTGTCTGTGGCCAGTAATGTGGCCAGTAATTAGGCTTTTTAAAAAGCATATAATCTGTCCAACTCTTGGCTGCAGGCAACAGGGATAATCAGAAGGAGGAAAGGATGTTGTCCAATGTTAGGTTTTGGGCCTGTAACTTTGAAGACCTTATGAAGGACATGCTCCTTGCATTTCAGAAATATTACCGGAAAACACAGCATGGAGGCAAAAGAGACAGTCAGCATGGAGACAATCAGCATGGACAAAATTAAACACCCATCAGCCACGTGGTTCTAAAACTTGTCTGACTAGTTCAGACAAGGGCAATGTCAGGGAGAATTTATTCCCTGTAACCACTGTGTCTCATTAAAAAGAGACATGATTGTAAAACATGATATGGCAGGAACACTGGGCTGGTCCAGTTTGTTTGAGCTGGACAAATTAACTGGAACAAGTGTCCAAACAGTTCTGTAGCTTTAATTCTACCAACAGGAGTCTATTCATGTCATCTGTATAATGTGTGAAGTGGGGTTTTACATAAACAAAATTCCAGCAGCTTTCCCCCCTTCATTGCCTGCTTGAGCACAAGCCTGCGTTAAATCAGCACAAATGCTACCTACAACACATGAAGCTTTCCCAGTGCAGCCTCCGTTTTTATACAAGCACTCTTTTAGAGGCCGCTGCCGGCCCGCCGACAGTTGATGGCCTGACCCCACTTCGTGCTTGTTTTTACCCACCTGTGACATCAGCTGCCATACCAGTTATTGCTGCTCACTCACTGCCTGTGAACCATCTTTGCGTCCCTCCCTGTCCCTCTCCGTTTGCCCTGGTGGTTGCCTTTTAATTTGTTGTTTGTAGTTTGTAATTTGTAATTTTAGTGCATTATTGTCTTGTTATTTTCATTGTTATTGTAATTTTTATATTTTTACATTGTTGTTGTTGTAACTACCTATATATATATATTTTTTCCTTTTTCTTTTTTTTTTCCTTCTTTTTTCTTTTTTTTTTCTTTTTTTTTTTTCTTTTTCGCCATGAATGCAGGGGCTCACATACCAACGGTGATGGGCCGTGGGCGGTACACTTGTAGCCGTAGGGTTTGTCAGGCAAGAAGAACTCGGGTCAGACAACTCTTGTCTGTCCCTCGTTCTGACCCCTCGGCTCTCTGCCACGTGCCCGGGAGTCACTCCACCAGCGCCCCCAACCTTACCTGTATCCTGATGAATGCCAGGTCGGTTCATAACAAGATCCCTCTTATCTATGATACTATTGCGGATGGGAAGCCCGACCTGGCATTCATCACCGAGACCTGGGTGGGCACGGAGGGGGGGGCTTCCCTCTCTCTCCTTTGCCCGCCCGGGTACCTCGTAGAGGGAGTGGGAAGGTTGGGGGGTCAAAAGGGGGGAGGGGCCGCAATCGTCTACAGGGATTCTTTACACGTCAGCAGGGCCTCGACATTGGTTAGCCAGGGGTTGGAGGTACTTCATCTGTTGGTGGGACAGCGGGACAGATTTGGCATTGTGCTGGGCTACCGAGCTCCCCGCAACCCTGCACAATCCCTTCCAGAGCTCACAGAGTTCATCTCCGCTGCATTGTTGAGATCCCCGCGCCTATTGGTTGCGGGAGACCTCAACGTGCATGCGGATTGTGAGCTTGTTGGTGCAGCTCTGGAGTTCATGGAATCCATGGCTTCCATGGGTCTGTCCCAGCATGTTTTATGCCCCACCCACAGATCTGGTCACACCCTGGATCTGGTGTTTACCTCCATGTTGGGGGATTCGCGTCTGGAGGTGGGGGACCTTGTCTCCCTTCCTGTGTCATGGACAGACCATCACCTGCTTTCATTCTCCCTGGCGATTTCGGCTCCTCCCCGCGGGGACCATCGGCCCACTATCTTGGCCCGCCCCCGGAGGCTCCAGGACCCTCAGCGGTTCGGTGAGCTCTTTGGGGGACTACCTGGTGGTTTGGCTGACGTTCCGGCCGAGGGTGTGGCGAATCTTTGGCATGAAACAGCTGTCCACACCATTGACCGGATCGCCCCCAAGCGCCTCCTCCGCTGCCGAGCCCGGCCCTCCCCATGGTTCACGGGGGAGCTCAGGGCAATGAAGCAGGTTAGGAGGAGGTTAGAACGCAGCTGGAGGAAATCCCGCACGGCGTTGAGTAAGGCTGCCGTTGATGCCCAGTCTAGTCGCTATATCATCGCGATAAGGGAGGCTAGAACATCTTTCACCTCCCTGAGAATTGCTGAGGCCTCGAACCGCCAGGCGGAGCTCTTCCGGGTAGTTCGGGACCTCAGCAATCCTAGTCTGGCCAGGCCTCCTCCTACTGAGTTCAGTAGTGAGCAATTCGCAGCCTTTTTTCGAACTAAGATTGAGGCCATCCGTGCTGGTTTTGACTCCGGTTGCAGTGGTCCTGTCCCGCCATCTCCAGTTGCTGGTCCGCCTCCGTCGCCTCGGTTGGATGCGCTTGGGCCTGTTTCTGCTGTCGAGATCTCCAAGGCTATGGCGCATTGCCGGCCAGCCTCCACTCCTTTCGACCCTTGCCCTGCCTGGCTAATTAGAGCTGCCAGAGGGACTATGGCCGAATGGGCTTCTGCCATTGCCACCGCCTCATTCAGCGAGGGGGTTTTTCCCTCTCGTCTGAAGGAGACGGTGATAAAGCCCATCCTGAAAAAACCTGGCCTGGCGGTGGATGATCTGACAAACTATCGTCCTATCGCCAATGTCCCATTTATGGGCAAGGTGATCGAGAGGGTGGCGGCGGTCCGGCTGCAGTCATACTTGGAGGATCGGCAGTGCCTCGATCCTTGCCAGTCCGGGTTCAGGCCCCGCCGGGGTACCGAAACAGCTTTGGTCGCCCTGCAAGATGACCTTCTCAGGGCGGCCGACAGGGGTTGCTCTTCCCTGTTGGTCCTCCTGGATCTGTCAGCGGCCTTTGATACCGTCGACCACGGTATCCTGTTGGACCGGCTCTCTGAGGTCGGAATCGGAGGCACTGCTTGCAGTTGGCTCCGTTCCTTCCTGGAGGGCCGGCCACAGTACGTGCAGCATGGGGGGGAGTTATCGGCCCCTTGGATCCTCCCATGTGGGGTTCCACAGGGGTCGTCTCTGTCCCCCATGCTGTTTAACATCTACGTAAGGCCGTTGGCGGGGGTCATCAGGAGTTTTGGAGTCTGCTGTCATCAGTACGCTGATGACACGCAGCTCTATCTCTCCTTTAACACCTCTGCTGTGGAAGCTGTGGAAGTTCTCGACGGGTGCCTGGAGGCCGTACTGGCTTGGACCGGGGCGAACAGGCTTAAGCTCAGCCCCGAGAAGACAGAGGTTATGTTCTTCGGGAGCTCGCCGTCGGGGTACGGTGGCCCTCTTCCCTGTCTGGGGGGAGTCTCCCTCCAGCTCGCGGAGAGGGTGCGGAATCTGGGTGTGTTCCTGGACCCGGCGCTTGCCATGGAGCACCAGGTGGCGTCGGTGACCAGGTCCGCCTATTTCCATCTCCGTCGGATCGCCCAGATCCGCCCATACCTCGACGCGAACTCCTTGAGAACAGTGGTCCAAGCTCTGGTGATCTCGACCGGACTACCTGGCAGAGCGTATCGCTCAGCGGTCAACTTCGGCCCGTCCCGTTCGGCAGGCGCGAGCGCACCTGCTTCGGGTCGCCACCCCTCGGGAAGCCCAGAGGACGAGTACTCGGACCCGGGCTTTCTCGGTGGCGGCCCCCAGCCTCTGGAATTCCATCCCCAGTGAAGTGCGCTCTGCAGAGTCCCTGCTGGCCTTCCGAAAGGCGCTGAAAACCTACCTTTTTCGTGAGGCCTTTGGCGACAGTTGATTTTTTTTTTATTTATTTTCTTTTTCTTTTTTCTTTTTCTTTCTTTTTTTTTTTTCCTCCATCGTAACTTGCGTTTTAGTCGAGGTGTCATGTGGTTTTAACAGTGTTTAGGGTGTTTATAGGTTTGTCTGTGATTATTTATTGTATTTTATTGGCTTTGTAGCCTTTTTTTGTTGTAAGCCGCTTAGAGTACCCTGTAGATAAGCGGGATATAAATATAATAAATAAATAAATAAATTAGGCCAAACTGGCTGTAGAACAAAGGGTTGGGAGTTTGATTCCTGAAAGCAGAGCCAGCTTATAGAGAGAGAGTCCTCAGCAAGTTGCCTCATCCCAGGGAGCTCCCAGAAGAAGGGAATGTCAACCATTTCCAAATGCTTTATACCTAGAAGTCTCTGTGAGGGGTTGTCCTATTTCATAATAAACTTGACAGTATATTATTAATTATCTTACCAATATGCAGCTCAGAGACCAGAACCTATCATTTTAAACAAATTGGACTAGAGATCACATGTTTCTTCATTCTGACAGTTCCCCTTGAGAGACCCACACTTAAATGCGACTTATCTGGAAGAAAGGCCTAGTTGAGAAAGCTTCAGGGCCTCAGATAAGCCTAGCTTCAGTCTATTTTCCAAGGAAGCTTTCCCACTGTTAGCTATGGACAAGAGTAAGCTCATTGAACTGCTGGATAGCCTTGGTGATTTAGACTAGAGCACTGGTTTCAGAAACAGAGGTTGGGTATCAGTGATGGATTTTCTCTGTAAGTACCATTGATTAAAATGGTGGTTTACTATGCTCAGGGATAGGATTTCAGCTTCTTTGTGTATATAAAACTGTGATATTAGGCTTTTTGGGTTGGCATAACTGTGGCCATATTTTGCTATATCAGAAGCAACAGCTTTTGATGGCACAGGCCTGAGATCTTTGCAACAGCAGACAAGTTGTGCCAGCATACTAGCCCCCTCCCTCTATCTTCCTTAGTTAAGCTAGATTCCTTTGTCTTCTCATATTACTAGTAAAGCATGCCAACAAGTGATGTCATTGTCTTACTAGTTAAGTTTGCCAGTTAGAGAACTGCCTCTTATCTAACACTTACCAATTAGAGCAATGCACATAGGTACCAGTACACGTAGTAATGCATAATAATGTAGACCTCCCATGCAACGCCTTTCTAACCTTATTTGGGGATTTACTACAGCAACACAAAGAGATGATGTAATCAGCTATGCTAATTACTTAGGGTAGAAGGTTAATAAAAGGAGGCCTCCCCAGAGGCCTCCCCGACTGCCCCTAGCTGTCCAAGATCATTGCTACATAAAACTATATACATGCGCACATATGCATACATACTTACAATACAGTCTTTATTTTTAATATAGATATAGATATAGATATATAGATAGTCAAAGCTACGGCACGTTTTTCCAGTAGTGATGTATGGAAGTGAGAGCTGGATTATAAAGAAGGCTGCTCCCCGCAGAATCGATGCTTTTGAGCTGTGGGGCTGGAGGCAGCAGTTACCTGGCCTTTTTTAGCCACACTAGATATTGCTTTAGGTCTTGTATACAGAGCACAATGCCATAGTCTCTCAAGACTGAAGGATGCCTATGGTGATGAGAGAACAAGCACTTTGTCGGTGTGAAGAAATATTCATCTTATGGTGCCAGCATTGCTCAGAGCGAAATGCTGTCGCTATTAGCAAGAGAAATCTCCACCATCTGCATTGTAAAAATTCCTTTTAAAAATTAAAAATTACAGAGGTCTAATTTGGATTTTAGGAAAAGAGGCAATTGAGATGAATCGGACATAATATTAAATTGTGGCTTGGCCTTTATAGAAATAACCATATATGGATACTGTTGTGAAGTCCAGGTTTCCATTCTTGGTTTGCAATTTATGCACAGGATCATTCACCAAGGTTGAATGTTTAGTCTGAATCACCTCATTACAGCCCAGTGTGGACTTCTTTTAACCTGGATACAAAACCATCTGGAGTTGCAAAATACGCCTGCAAACCAAGATATACAACTGTGAAGCAAAGTGGCCAGCCTTTATAGTTTTTTTATGTCTCAGGTTTCAAACTCTCCCAGTCATTTAGGTCCTAATTTTCACCCCAGCTTTTCAGATATTATAATTCTTGCCAAATGACCTTCTTGCACTTCAAATGTTGATTTAAAATGGCCTCTGATCTTAACTGTGGATTAAGCTGTAAGGATTTTGAAAGATTTGTGACAACTTAGTCATACTTTAGTAGAAAAGAAGAAAAATCCAGCAATTGGCCGGAGCGCACATTCTTATTAAAGAGACTGTAATTGCTGGAGTGTTTTTAAAACATGCCAGTTTTGATGTCCAAAAATTCATTTAAATGAGTTTGGATCTTGACCAGCTAAACAGTATGGTTTCTTCATGTGATGCTACTGTTTTATTGTGGGGCTTGTATGCTAAATAAGGCTTTTCTGGCATTCTTGTTGTAAGCCTTTAAGAAAAACTCAGACTAAACAAAGGGTCAACAAATTGATGAAGGTAGGGTTATAAAAGGAGGAAAGAACAACATATTCTCAGATAGCAGGCATGCAAAATATATCATGCAACCATGCAATTAATTTTAAAATACATAGTAACAAATTAATTCTGTACATGTGGTGTTCTTTTCCAGATAGTTTGAAATGCTTGGTTTGAGTGTATCATTGCACAACCTAACCCTCGCTGCTCCAGCCTAACCCTTCAAATATGGAATGCCAGTCGTATTCCATGGGATGTGTTGGGAAATGATGGGAACATTTATGAAGATGCTGGCTGGTCTTTCCCCTTCCCATTCAGTCTTCTTGATATTTGAGAACTGCCAACAGGCTTCCACCATAATCTTCTTTCCTCTAAGCTGAAGATACCCAGGTCTTCTCAGCCTTCACCCATATGTCCCAGACTCCAAATCCCTTTATCTTCATTATCTTCCTTGCTATTCTGTGAATCTCCTTTCTTGTCATTTCTTTGAAAGCCAGCATACCAAATGATGTCTTAAACTCAGTTCACTCCAACTGCTGTATTTTCTAAGAATCACAACTTGGAGCTCCCATTTTATTTTCCATTCTATGGCAAGAATCCTTTTGCATTTTTCCAGTGGTGCAATAGTCTATTGTGGATGTGATTTAAGACATATGATGCTTGCGTAAAGTATTGAGTACAGTATCTCCTTAATTAAATGGAATCACTTTTTGTCCTGTGAGATGCTCTCCAAGATTTCTTCCTCTGAAACAAAGATTGTAAGGGACTACTCATCCTGCATGCAAACAGGGAGCCTTGTGGCACAGTGGTTAAATGCCTGTACTGCAGCTAAAACTGTGCTCATGACCTGGGGTTCATTTCCAGGTAGCAGGCTCAAGGTTGATTCAGCCTTCCATCCTTCCGAGGTCAGTAAAATGAGTACCCAGCTTGCTGGGGTGGTGGTAGTGGCAGCAATGTGTAGCCTACAAACTGTAATTAAACTGTAAACTGCCCAGAGACTACTTGAAGTGTTCTGCGGTATACAAGCAGAACACTTTGCTTTGCTTTTGCTAGATGTGATGCATGTCTGGTAATTCTCTGCTGCCACCCCCAGCGCTATGGGATAACTTGATAACACTGTCTTAGTGTTCTTCTTTAATGTGAGTTTCTACTAGACTGGTTATTTATAAGTGTTCCATTCTCTCCTGACTTTCTCAGGATCAAACTGTACTGGAGTTGGTAGAAGCTGGAATTTCTTAAATGGTGGATTGTGCATGGTTTTCTCAGCACAAGTTTTCTTTCTTCTCAACCTTGCAGACTGTCTTATATGATTGCTTATGACCGGTCATCAGGAAGCAAACTTGAGTATTGATTGCGGATTTGTTCATACATTAAGTTTTTTGGGATTGTTATCAACAATAAACAAATAAATGTGGCACAGAGCGTGCTGCCGTTGCGTGCAGATAAAGTGTTAGTAATGATATAAAGTATTGCAGAGTTAGTAAACGGAAAGACAAAACATGGATTTAGAGTAAAAACTCATATATTCTATATACATATCAAATATACAAACAGCATAACACCAAGCAATATTTACAATACAACAAACAAACAGAGTGTGGGGTACTGTCTCTCACCATAACAGTCCCAATCTAACATATGACAAGCTAGTGCTTTTATACAGTTTAGCACCCATCAGATATGACTCATCACTAATCACAATCTGATGCAATCTGATGCAACCATGATGTTATAAACTATTCCACCTGTGCTTCATCACGTAACATGCTGGTGATTACAAATCTCTTGCACATGTGGATAACATCATGAGACTGCAGAATCTAACTGCTTCCATTTTACAATTCTCTTTCCCTATCTGTTAAATATACATTACATATATTTTGTCAACTTTTACATATCTTGACACTTCTAATCACATGCTACAACATGCTAGCTTTTAGTGACCTGACAGAATTGTGTAGTGGCTAGAATACTGCACTACAACGTGGGAGGTCTGGGTTTGAATGTCCACTTGGCTCTGCAAATTGCTGGATGATCTCTTGCAGTCTCTTAGTTTGGCCTATTTGACAAGGCTGTTGTGAGCATAAAGAATAAGAGGAGGGCTAAGCACACCTCCACGAGCTCAAAGTAAGGCGTAAATGCTGCAAATAAAAGAGTTAATATATGTAATTTGTCTTGAACCTCAGCATCTCATTGCTAGCTTTGATGCAGCCATAACAATAAAAAGTACATGTAGGATGAACAGAGTGGACACTTTCACACATTGGAATGGCTCTTCTGTACATTACCAAGTGTAAATGATATATCCCCGGGCAGTTACATTTTATTTTAACTAATCCCTGTTCATTTTAAATTAAGAGATAAGATGGTCATTTGTTTGATTTCACAGGGAACAATTCTATATTTGGAAAGGTACAGAGAAGGCTATTCTGACTGAACATCACTTTTGTTCTAAGAGTTATCTAGTCAATATCCAATTTAAAGTGAAAGAACTAGAGCAAGGCAATACTGTATCTTTATATTGTCTATTGGCCAGTTGGCATCTGGGCAACAGACTGAGTAGGCATAACATTAATTCAGTCACAAATATCCCCTGCTGTAATGAAACTTATTGTAATTCTATTTGAATGATTGCTATTACTTCTGTATTTAAATATATGCATATAAAGTAGCACATCCTAATTTTATGAAAATTAGTGTCTTATTTTGACTACCTTCTTGGAGATATTATATCTCATATATTTTGGTAGTTTTCCTTTGTTAGTAGCAAAGGCAATTGTAGACTAGACTAATACTCTGGATGTGACAGATTATTTGGCATCATGTAATTACTGAGGAGGCCATTAAAGCAGTGAAGCTTCCTGTAAAAAATATGGGAAATTGCAAGGATGTTGCTGATGCCACATGTTTTGACTCATGGGGACCTCATGAATGAACGATCTCCAAAATGCCCTGCTAAGTTCCTGCAGACTTAAGCCTGTGTTTCCTTTAAGGCAGTGGGTCCTAATCTTGGGTCCCCAGAGGTTTTTGGACTAAAACTCCCAAGCGCTTTCACCAGTAGTTCTGCTGGCCAGTATTTTTAGGAGTTGTAGTCCAAAAACCTCTGGGAACCTAAGGTTGGGAAGCTCTACTTTATTTATTTATTTATTTATTTATTTATTTATTTATTTATTTGACTTTTATACCGCCTGGCTAGCCCTAGGGCTACTCTGGGCAGTTTACAACATAAAATCTCAACATAACAGTAACAATAGAGTTAAATAGCAAAAATACAAACAACATAATGAAACACATTATAACCAAATAAATCCACAGCAATAAACTAAAATAAAAATAGAAATAACTAAGTAATTACACAAATAACAACAGCAAAACAAAATTAAAGATACACATTTTAAAAACTATAGCATCTTGGTAGCTGTTTAAGAAGTCAGGGGAGGCCATTCTGTAAAACCATGTTTTCAGTAGTTCTTTTAAAGGTTTGAAGTGAGGGTGCCAGGCGAATTTCAGGTGGTACATGATTCCATAAATGGGAAGCAACCACTGAGAAGACCCTACACCTTCTCACAGCTTTCTGAGCCTCCCTTGGTGGTTTGAACTCCCAGGTTTCCTGCCTGGCTAGCACAAGTGATCTGGGCAGATCTTCTTGGGAGGAGCCGCTCTGTCAAATACTGAGGTCCCAAACCATTTAGCGCCTTGAGTGTTAACATCAAAACCTTGATGTGGTAGCATATATATCGGCAGCCAGCACAGAGCTGCCAGTACAGGTGTAATATGATGGTGCCTTCTTAGCCCTGTTAATAGTCTGGCAGCTGTACTCTGCACTAGCTGCAATTTCCACATTAACCTCAAGGGCAGCCCCACTTAGAGAGCACTACAATAGTCTATTCTCGAGATTTCAAGCTCATGAACCAATGTATTCAATGCCCTGGCGTCAAGGAGGGATTGGCCTTTGTCTTTTCCTGTTGCCTTCAACCTTTCTCAGACTGATTGTCTTTTCCAGAAAATCTTGCCTTCTTGTGGTCTGGCCAAAGTACGAAAGCCTTAGTTCATCATTTTTGCCGTAGAGATATTCCCAAGGGTAGCCTTATTTTAAGTAGGGAAATGTAGAAATATATGTAAACTCCAGCTTTATTCATGTTGCATCACACTCAAAGGAACTGCTATCTCACCAAAAGCAACGGAGAAAGCTTGCAATGATTTTTTTTTTAAAAAAAAATAATTTGTGCCCCCTAAAAGTATCGCCTATAGCCGGGTCTTGCATTTCTATTTTGCCACGTCCACACGGCTCCCCCTTTTTATAAGAAAAGTCTGTGGAAAGAATGCAGGGGGGGGGGGACCAAAATAACCACGCCTGAGGGAACGTGTGAGGTGAAAAACCAAATAATAATGGAAAAGGGGAGGGGATGGCCTTCATACTACTGTGGAGAGAGGGGCGGAACCCAAACCCCCTAATGATAATCCCTCAGAGAAATGGACCTACACACAAGCCAGGAGGGTGATTGAGGGGTGTGGGGGGGGGGGAGTAAAGTCGGGAGGGGGGAAAAGGGGGGATGGCAACGTGAGGAAAGAAAGAAGCCTCCTCCAACACAGACCTGCCCTCGTCCGCCTTCTGGGGCTGCCCAGAAATCGCCTCAGAGCCACACATTGAACGGCCCCCACACGCGGCGAAAAAGGGGCCACGAGCGAAACGAGATGGGAGGCCTTATTATTATTATTACTCCCCTCCCCGCCAAGTCTATCCTGTCATGTCCGCCCCTCCTCCTCCTCCTCCTCCTCCTCCTCCTCCGACTTCTCCACGCGACAAACGCGGATATAAACACACAAACACACACACACCTTTCTTTTGGACCGAGGAAGGTGTCGTGCGGTGCACGCGTCAGTTTTCTTCTCCTGGACTCTTGCAAGGAACGAGACGGACAGAGGGAGAAGGTCAAAACGAGAGGGCAGGCGGGCGCGCGAGCAAGCGAGCGACGCGACGGCTCCCCGGCTCGAAGGCAAAAGAACCCACGCCGTTGGGTTATGATTTATGCACATGTGCTGATGTGCGTGCGGTGCTCGCGATCAACCCAACCCAACCCAACCCAACCCCCCTAACCCCTCCCACTCCACACAAACAAACGAGCGCTTCGGAGGCCGCCATGATGGAGATGGGCAACGGAAGGCATTTCCCCAAGGCCGGGTGCGCTGAGATAAAAGGCGCCAGCGCTGGGCGCCATGACGTCACCCCACTCCCACAGCACCTCAGGCAGCCCGGTGCCGATTGATCCACGGACCGGCACCGGGCCGCGGGCCGCGGATTGGGGAATACTGCTCTATGGCACCTGTGGCAGTGGCCTGCCAAAGGGGGCTTGTGGCCTCTTCCAAGCAGGACAAGGGGTCTCCACAACATGAGGAACTGTATTAAAGGGTCATGACTCACGGGAATAGGAAGGTTGAGAACCACTGTCTTAGGGCGTACACAGCTACAGGCTTCAACTATCTTGAGTGTCTTTTCTCCTTCCCAGGACAACCTGGAAACAGTAGTTGCTGATTTCCTATTGAATTTTTTTTATCTCCACATTAATTAATTAATTATAGAGTATTTTTACCCCACCTTTCTCCTTGTAAAAGGACCCAAGGCAGATTACAGTAATGAGGGATAATATACAGTCCAGTCCAGTATAATTAAGATATGTTCAGGTATTGAGAACATGGAATTGAGGGACATCTTACAGCACTAACAGACAACATTACATTAAAGCTACAAGAAAATGTGCACAGTTAAAAATACAGTAAAATTCCATGTAAAAGTTATGAGTGATGGAAACGTAACAACAAAAACATAGTGTCAATGTAAACACATAAGGTTATAAGTAGTTAAAAACACAAAGTCTATGTGATCCTATCGATTCATATAAAAGACACATAATAGATAGTCCATCATTTAGGGAAAGCTTGCTGGAAGAGAACGGTCTGTGCCTGTTTCCGGAAAGAAATAGCTCTTCTATTCTATGGCTTACAGATACTGTTTCAGGTAATGCAACCCAAAATTATTTCTCTAAAAAGAGAAGATGGTGACAAATGCATCATGTCATTCATTGACCTTCCTCAGTCTGATTTGTTTTCCCATGTCGCATAATGTTTGAAAATTTAGCAGGGTTTGGTTTCTATTCAGAAACAGGATTATGTGGAATGAATAGTGGTCATAACCCTGCTGTTACAGCAGCTGCACTTGCTGCTGATCCCTTTCCAGGCAAAATTCAGAGTGCTGCTTCTAACTTGTGAAGTTCCCAATGGCTTGGGTCCAAGCTGTCTCCAAGTCCGTTTTTCCCATTATGAGCCTGCTTGGGTCTTAAGGTCCTTCTCTCAGTCCCACCACCCTCACAGGTGGGGGCATAGGTGAGGACCTTCTTTGTTAGAGTTCATAGACTTTCATACTCTGTCCCACAGGAAGTCAAACTGACCCTATCTCTGCTGTCTCTCTGAAAGTAGGCAAAGAACTTTCTCCTCAGACAAACTTTCCCTCAGTGACTGGCTGCTGAGTAGGATTTTTAAATGGATTGTTATCCATTACTGCTTTGAATGTATTTTTAGTATTGCTTTTGTTTACAATATCTCAGAATGGTGTTTATTTATTTATTTATTTATTGTTATATTTGTATCCTGCTTATCTTCTACAAATAGAACTCTAAGCGGCTGACAAAAGCGATCAAGCGCTAATCAACAAACAATAGAAATACAGCAAATATAAAACAGAGTTGACGTACAACAATAAGGACAAATATAGCCTATAATAACCTCCTGCATCCCAGCATGCCAGAGAGGCGAAGTTCTGAAAAATTAAAATTGGACACAACTATGGACAACAATCGAAATTAATAGGTTCGGCAGTGATGGCGGGACAAAAAAATGTTGGTCATTCCTTTTTAATGTTTGTGTTATTGTTTTTAGCTTCAAACACTGTCTAATGATGCAAGCTGCCTTTGTTTTCACCTTTAAATATTGTCTTGTTTTTAGCTTTAAATATCGTCTTAAAAATTGGCTCCTTGTTATGGTGGCCACCAGATTGCCCGTCACCTGCCCGCTGACTCCTGGCCACCAGCCTCTTATTTCCACATAGGAACTAATAGAAACTTCACCCCAGAACGAATCATGCAAGTTTCCATTACTTCCTATGTGGAAATTGTTTTTGATGTTCAAGTATGTTTCCAGAACAGATTCTGCTCGTAAACCAAGGTACTACTGTAATTGGTCATAAGATGGTCATGCTTTGGAGTGTGTACATTCATTCAAATATTTGGTCCTGCACTTTAGTGAGAAATTCTCCTGGAAGCAGCATCTTAATGCCACTACCATATGGAGTGCCAGATCAACTGGGCAAGTAAAACATTTCTTACACTCGAGGAGGATAGCTAATTAACCCTGCTCTTAAGGTTTTTGTCACAAAAATTCTGGCTCAAATGCTGTACCGGATAGAAATATGGGGAGAGGGCGCCAAGCCCAATTTAGAAATCATGCAGAATAAAATTAATGAGACAGATACTGGGGCTTCGTCCGGGGATTCCTTCAGTTCATCTTGGAGCTGAGCTGGGTCTCCCTTCAATCACTGGCAGAATTGACTTTGGTCTACTTTGGTACTGGTGCAGATTAAATAGTCTAGACAGAGGATCAGTCATTGACCATGTGCTGCTGGCTGGAACAATTATGGATTGGAGGATGGGCAAAGCGGTACCACGATAAGGTAAAGGTGTATTGTCTTACTATGGAAAATTATTCCATCTTGCTTCTGATATATTAAAGAGCTTGATCTTTGATTTTGATGCCAGCCGAGACAGAGCCACCGTTTTGGGGGGTCTCCCTTCTCTATTTGATACCCCCAATTTCAGATTAATCATACAGGTCCTTGTTATTTTGAGGAACTGTCTTTTCCACAGCATCACAGAGCCTTCGCTGAACTTAAATTTCAGCAAATGCCCTCTGCTTATCTTGATGGGAGATACAAAAGAGCTCTACTTGTACAATGCAAATGTTTCTTTGGCTGTAAAGCTATAGAAGGCATTGTTCACTCTTTACTGGTCTGCCACCTTTACAAGGACCCCAGAGAAAGAATTTTGATACTCATCATCCCGATGTATTGCACTTGTAAAAAAGGTAAAGGTTCCCCCCCCGCACATGCGTGCTAGTCGTGTCCAACTCTAGAGGCGGTGCTCGTCTCCATATTCAACCCAAAGAGCCAAAGTTGTGCAAGTCCATGGCCAGGTGGCCGGCATGGCTGCAAGGAAGCAATGTTTTACCTTCCCGCAGTGGTACCTGTTTATCTACTTGCATTTTAATGCTTTTGAACTGCTATATTGGCAGGAGTTGGGGTTATCAGTGAGAGCTCGCTCCGCTGCGTGGCTCCCGGGATTCGAACTGCTGAGCTGCCGACTTTGCAGTCAACAGTTTTGAAGCCTTAGTCCACTGAGTCACCACACCCCTTATTGCAGTTGTACCCCTATGGACATAGGGTAGTACCTGTATTACTTTGCAGCCAAGAAGCTGAGGTCTGGTTTTTTCAAGGACCCAAATGCTATCCAATTTAAAGGTCCTTAGACCAGTTGGAGATGCTCTGAAGACCAGCACATTTTAAAACATGGACTTTTAAATATCAACACTTTTAAAAGTTGGAAATTCTTTTATTTTATGCCTTGTATATTGTAAAGGCCTATGGCTATAAACATCAAGGTTTTGACTGTAGCATTTTGCTAAGTGATAGGAAAAGGAAACATTCAGAAAAACAGCAACGTTTGGAGAAGTCAAATATATGCTATCCAGCCAAATAAGTAATTGCTTAACATTATAGTTATATATTTTTTAAATAACAAATTATTTTGCTTCCTTGATTCTCAAATGTAATGAAGATGGTTATTTCTGGCTGTTGCCATTTTAAAAGTATACGCTGTAACTTGCTGGCTAATGATGCAGAATACATTGTGCTCCTGTCTACCTCATTGTTGCCTGAGCATCTGTAAAGCATGTGCCAGCAACATAGAGTCCTCTTCTCCGCTTTAGTGAGACCTCACTCAGTAATCCAAACAAGTACTGTAGGGAGAAGTTGTGGTTCTACCAAAAGCTGTTCATTCTATAGTAATCAACTTTAGCAAAAAAAGGAGTGAATTGCAAGTAACTTGTTATTTTATTTATTAGTTGTATTTATTATATTCATTTACATTTATTAGTTTACTAGTTATTTATAATAGTTACTTCCTACTTCCTACTTTAAAGATATTTTTAAACACATTGATTTATTTTTAAAAGCATGCAAAGCTCCTAGGCTGGGGTAGTTTCCAATAAGTCTTTTGGCCAAAGTACAGTTCAGTATTTCTCTGAAATAAAATTAGCAGGACACTCCAGTCCTACGGCTGAAAGGCATTCTAGAGTAAACACAACTCAGCCCCTGTTTCAGCATGAGTTTCTAATCTACAGCAGCCTTTTTATTGGAGGAGTGAAAACCTTGAGCAGAGTAATCTAGGGTCAACCAGATTCATCTGAAATTGCTTGCGGTAATTTATATATTTATTAATGTTCATTTCTCCGTTCTGGCACAGCCGCCCTTTCTCATGGGACTCTCTTCAGGTCATTTTTCTTTCTCTTAAAGGCCCTCTTGGAATGTTCTGGCTATGTGAAACAGTGAACTTCCTGGATCAGCTACACTTGTATACCTTTCCCAAGGACAGTACAAGTTATTTTAAGGCCATGGAAGGTCAGTGGAGTTATAATGGGCTGTAATGATCAGACAGCCAAACAGCAGCCACTTTCTTGGGTTGGTCTGTTTTGCCTTTCCAGACCTTTCCAGAATGAAAGGGGAGGGGAAGGGGGATCCTTTCCGTTGTTTTTAAGCTATCAAAGGGGGTGGGAGAGGGAGAAAACCTGTTTACAAAACCGTATACATGTCGGAAGACCCTGCAGTTCAGGATAAGTGAAGAGTAAACAAAGCCCTAGGGGTTGGTCCTTTGAAAAACAGAGCCTAAGATCCTCTGACTTGTCCTGCCTTCAGGGAGGGCTACCTTGAGTGATCGAGATCAGAAGGGTCAAAATGTTATGGCCGGAAAATCCTTAACAACCGAATAACCCCCAACCAAATTTCTTCCAGTACATTTTTTTTTTTTTTTTGGTCTTCTCTTTCTATTTGAAATTTCGGATCCAAGGGGACCGAACGTGGTCACTATGGATGAAATACTGATCTGCTTTAACAGGATTAGGGAGACTTGGCAAACAGACATTGGAAGTAGCTTATAAGGAGTGCTGGCAAACCTTTGGCGCTCCAGATGTTTTGGACCACAACTCCCAGAATTCCAAGCCTGTATTGCCATTGACAAAGGACTGTGGGAGCTGTGGTCCAAAACATCTGGAGTGTCAAAGGTTTGACACCACTGCTAGACACTGATGGTATAGCACTTCTACATAGGATAGATGCCTGTGTAGCAGATTTAAGCTGATTAAATAGCCGCTTCTTTCTTACAGGGAAACCTGGGAATTGTAGTTGTCTGATACTTGCAATTGAAGTAGGCAACACTCCACATAATTCATTTGGGGGAAGACATAAGAAATGAATATGAAACTGCTATGTATTTGTAGTTCATCATCACCACTATCATTGTAAGACAAATTGATCTGAGATTGGTATGGATTAGTACCAAACAATCATAATAATCATGGGATAAACTGATATTCAAACATTTGTATTGAAATCTAATGCTGTTAATAATATTTCTAATAATATTCTAAAACATCAGACTGTGGAACCCTTCCACCTGGATTTTCCACCCATTTAGTATTGAAAGGTATACTATCTCTGATACTGGTCATAGTACAACGTCATCAAAAATAGTCACCTCTGATTGTACAGTACAACTTCATTTTTGGTGTTTTGTAAAAAGTGTAATATTGAGAATCTCCCCAAGGTATTTATTGCTACTTCTGAAAAACAGTTCTATTGTCTTTAATTCATTCATTTCATTTCATCCTATGCCACCCATCTAGCAAATTGTTTCTCTGGGTGACAGACAACAGAAATGAAGAAATGTGATTCATTAAAAACATAAATTCTATTAAAATTAACTACAGCAGCTAACTTTAAAGCAAAATGCAAAACAGGCTAAAAACCTTTTTTTTTAAAAAAACCCCACACAATTATCTTTTAACCTAAAACAATTTTCCAGTGTCTTCTGTAAGAAAATCGTCACCATCATAATACTAATCTCTGTTGGTGTATATTTAAGTTGCTAGTGCAATTGAAATAACAGAAGGCCAAACAAACCATAGTATAATTTTAGAGGATTTAATACTATAATGGAAAATACTCTCTAAAATCCGCACTATTGTATTTCTTCAAAAAAAAGTGTTATGTATGTGATCAAGACAGGAAGTGAGGTGTTATCCTTCAAATGCCTGATGTACAGAAAAGGGTATTTCTGACGCATGACCTTAACTGAACAGGAATTCCTTTGCTCCTTAGCATGAGCTTCAGCACGACAGTGTATCCGTTTGCAGCTGTGCAACATGCAGGATCGCTTAATGGCATTTTCAATCAGGATGCATTATGTAATGCTCCAGGCAGATTATATAGCCCCCAGGGGGCTACATGAACACTTCCTGGCATGACCCAAAACACTACAGATAATTGAGCATAAAGCCTACTCAATCTATTCTTTATATTTAAGAATGCTGAAAGGGCTCGAGGTGAAACCAAAAGTTTGAATCAGCTTTAGGCTTGTCCTACATATGTATGGCACATTTCTTCCATTCATTCCTTACCATCAGGGTTATGTGAGCTCCCTTTTGCTGGTGACTTCATAGGGATTGGTTGGTCGATCTCTGATACACAGGGCCTTCCCGACATTAGAGCACGCATAGTATCTCCCTCATGCAGCAGGTAGTCTAACACAGGTTGTCTTTTGTGTCCTAACTTCAACTGCTGGTCTGAGTTGCAATGGAAGGTGGCCTTCATCTACAATGAACTTAAAAGAAAAGGAGCCTGTGTGAGTCACACTGCTCAACACAGGTAGATGTTTCCCGTCCAATGGGGATCTTCAGGTGTTAAGGATTTCCACTGATGTGTCAGTCTTTTAAGGAAGACTCGGTGGCCAATGCTAGTCCATGGAATAAAAAGGGACACCACATGCTGTTCAAGTGGCCACGGGATCCTGCAAGTTGTAGTCCAAACAGTGTAAGTACAGTAGTTCTGGGGAGATGTTCTTTGAATTTGCCTTGATGTGCGCTGCCACCATTGGAGAAGATCTCCAGACAAGAGTTAAGACTTGCACTTTCGTTGAAATTCTCATTTTCTGTAATTAGATGTTTGCTTGTTTGCTCCTTTAGTTTACAAGGAGCCTCGTGGCGCAGTGGTTGAATGCCTGTACTGCAGCTAAAACTGTGCTCACGACCTGGGGTTCAATCCCAGGTTGCAGGCTCATGGTGACTCAGCCTTCCATCCTTGTGAGGTTAGTAATATGAGTACCCAGCTTTCTGGGGGGGTGGGGACAACGTGTAGCCTGCATATTGTAATTAAACTGTGAACCGCCCAGAGACTACTTGAAGTGGTATGGAGCAGTATATAAACAGAACACTTTGCTTTCCTTTGTCAGTCTAACACTCTAAGGATATTCAGAAGATGCTCTGTTTGCACCCAATGAACTTGTCAGGGGAAAATGGGACTCCAGCCCTGTGCTGACCCTAGCCCGGCCCAGACAAGAAATGGGCAGTGCTTGGATTACATCTTCCAGACTCCTCATGCTGGCTGTTGAATTCTGGAAGCTGTAGTCCAAAACATGTCAGGCTGTGTGTCGAGTTTTATGTGTTTCATATAAGAGCGGGAACCTCGAGCACGAGAGGATTCCCATTGGTTAGGTGTGCCCTACAAAGGCATTTTCATCTATGTGTTGGATTATCACCTTCATTTGTGTTTGCAAGTCATGGCTAGCTGACACAACTGGTATATTTGATGGGAGGAAAGAGTCTGCACACCTCATTTGATATACAATATCAAGTATTCCATGAATCTCGCTGAACTTTGCTTTTCAAGGAAAGTGAGTTGCAACCTTCATCGTTTTCCAGAGCAGGCTGGTGAGATAGAAATAGTGTGACCTTTCTGCCAGAGGGATTTGTTGGGATCCAAAGAGCATACTAGACTGTTTTATTCCTGGTGGCAGGTGGGTGTCCATTTTCTTTCTGATCACAGCTCTCCATGCAGTTTTAGAGCATTTTGGAACAACATCCAAGCACAGGAACTATTTATTTATTTATTTATTTATTTATTTATTTATTTATTTATTTATTTATTTATTTACAAGATTTTTTAGCCGCCCTACTACCAAGAGGTCTCAGGGTTCCTCAGTGTTGGAATAGAGTACGAGTGCAAGTAGCAAGTAATCTGAATCAGTGAAGTAGGATGGTAGTCATCTAGACCTGGCTGTGTTTTTTTTTCCTGCCTTCTGCAGCTCTTCTATTCAGATGGGTTGTCATATGCCTCCCTTTTTCTCTCTGGTCACTTCATCCTTACTCTTTGTCTATACTGCAATTAGAAAAAAGCAGGCAGTAGCTACCAGCAGAGTTTGCACGTATGGAAGTATGTTTTGGAGTTTCTACTACCATAAGTTTAGAAGCTGCTTTCCTATTGCTCTATCCATAAATGGATTCACTAGTTAATAAATGTTATGATTCGTTTTCCTTTTTTGAAGGGAAAAGGCGCTTGATTTCCAAAGTAGTAATTTTCACCAGGGGTCACAGGTTCTGCATTCTGCCAGTAAGCACTACCACCACCACTACCACCAAAACCTGAACACACAGAAATGTTATTCCATGAACAGAAGTCATTAGCAGTACCTTTGGATAGAAGCTGTGGTGAACAGAGAAGCGTGAGTCACGCTGGCACTGGAAGCACATTGGGGGTGGAAATGTATTGAGAGCATGTGGTCTTTCTCTGTGGCATGTAAGCTGCTCATAATGGAGCATCTTACTTCTGACTTTTAATTTAGAATGGCAATATTTATTTATTTATTTATTTATTTATTCATTCATTCATTCATTCATTTATTGCATTTTTATACTGCATCGATTTCCCAGAAGGGACTCTGGGCGGTTTACATAAATGCAAATAAGAAATAAGCTACAAAGCATATTAAAGAGAACAATGGAATAAGCAAGCAAAATAAGCAAATAAACACATAATGCATACAAGAATCCGGCAAGAGGCAAAAAGACAAAAAATACTAAAAGTACTAAAGGGGGGGCGACAATAAACAGGGAAAACAACACAAAAAATTACCGATCTCCATACGCCTCCTTAAAAAGCCAGGTCTTTGATGCTTTTTTAAAGGCTAAGAGGGACTCAATTTGGCGGATTTCACATGGAAGTTTATTCTACATAGCGGGGTCAGCCACCGAGAAGGGTGGATTATGGGTAAAAATCCTACGGGCCTCCTGGGAGGTGGCCATGCGGAGTGAAGACACCAAGGATGCTCTGGTGGGCCTGATCAACACTGTTCATTCCCTCGGTTATTTATGCCCTCTGCTAATCAAGTGCAGAGAAGCTGAAATAAGTACAGTGAACCCTCGTATAACAAACGGTTTGTATAACATAAAATCTGTACAACATAAAAAGTTCCAGAGATAGGGGAAATTTGCTTAACAAAATTGTCTATGGGGCGAATCCATACAACATAAAATGGTTGTGATTAGGGATTACTCCGTTTTCAATGCATTCCTATGGGAAATTTGTATAAAGGAAAATTTGCTTAACATAATTTCATTTGGAACAAATAAATTCCTTTGTACAAGGTACCACTGTAGTTGCAAAGGGAGACTGTACAGGTTTCGCAGCAAGAGTATAACAGAGGCTGAACATTAGACCAGGCCATAATAAAAAATAACAATCAAGGAATACAGTGTTAATGCACACAAGCAAGAGGAAATTTGCTTAACATAATCGCCTATGGAGTGAATCTGTACAACATAAAAATGGGATCACACTGTTTTCAATGCATTCCTATGGGACATTTGTATAAAGGAAAATTTGCTCAACATAATTTCATTTGGAACGAATTAATTCCTTTATACAAGGTACCACTGTACTTGGAGAAGGTGCTGTTCTGAAGTCGGGATACATTCTCGAGACGTGGGCTGCGCAAGTTGTTATTTACTTTTATAGCCATAAGTGCCAGTGCTGTTGTGGTGCTAGCATGGCTTAGGATTTCTCCTAAGCCGTCACCTGCTACAGGTTTTGCTAAATTCTAGGGCTTTTAACTTTTCCAAGCACCTTCCCCAAGGCTATCATTTAACCTTGAAGATAACAACAGCTTTCATGATGACAATAGGAGCTTTTTGGAAATAACTGATTCTTAGAGTCGCCGTAAACTGGAAAGCAACCTGCCAGCACATGACAAGAACAACAAATACTGATCTCTCCTGTAAGCATTAATTTAAATAGCCTGGGTATTTAACATAAGTAGTATATTTAACTGTTAGAGAATGGCTAAGTTTTTGAAGCCCGAATTTATTCTCTCACATATACCCATGTTAGCTTAAATCTTATTTATGTACCAAGAAAAGTTGGGTAGGGTGGGGTGCATGCTCATCTCTCCCTTTGGATTTCTACTGATAAGATACTGGCTTGTTTTTGGAACGTTATGTGTTTATAGGTTGATAATCCAGTGATATTCTGCATCAGGTTCAAAGTGCTGACTTTAAAAAACTTTGATTTACAAGACCCTCCATGGCTTGGGACCAGAATATCTGACAGAGCATATCATCCAAAGATCAACATCGGCCCAACCCACTAGAACATCCCAGTCCTTTGCCCTTCGGATGGCCACCCCCCCGGGAGGTACGCAGAACTTCCACCAGGAACCATGCCTTCTCAATGGCTGGTCCCACTCTGTGGAACCGCCTTCCGAGCAATATTAGGACTGTGGAATCCCTCCCAGCATTCAAGAAGCTATTAAAAACTTGGCTCTTTACGGCTGCGTTTGGTGACCACGGGGATTGATTTATTCTTGAGCAGGGATTTGAGTTATTATGTCCGCCCACTTTTCTTTGCCATCTTTCATCATCATCAATCATCATCAATCATCATCATCATCATCATCATCATCATCATTATTGTTAGCTTTCCTTTTTTTTTTATTGGGTTCCGTTGTTGATCTGCTTATTACTGGTTTTTTCATACTTGTAGTATGGAACTTTTATGTCTGTTAACTGCCTTGAGTTCCTTTGGGGAAATCTGGCAGGATATAAATATAAAAATAAAAGAAAAGAAAAGAAAAGAAATAAAGCTGTACATGGCCTGGGACCTCAGTATCTGGTGGAGTGTATCCCCCTGATAATTCCATCTCATGCTATCCAGTCCTTGTGCAGGTGGACATCGAAAAGCAGGCTAAAAAGTCAATAACAAGACACTGCGCCATCTCAGTGGTGGCCCCTTGAAACGTGGAACTACCTGGCAGCAGAGATAAGGCAAGCTCTATCTCCATGTTTCTTTCGGAAATCTCTGAAGACTTATTTATTTGCAGAGGCCTTCTCTAGTTAGTTTTTTCCCTTCCCCCTTCTGAGAGGTGGCACATTTTTATTATGGTTTTTATTTGGCCCTCCGGAATTTGGGGATATTTCATTTTTAAATTCTTATGGACATTTTTTAATTTAGATGTGTTTTATATGACTTTTAATTGTATTCTAATTGTATCTTTTAATTATATCTTTTAATTGTATTTTATAATTGACTTTTTTTGTAAACCACCTGGGAAGTGCAATTTACACTAAGGGGGCATTGTAGGTAAATAAATAAATACATAAATAAATAAATAGTAATTATTAGGTTTTTTTGGGGGGTTGGGTTGGCTGTCTTCTTTGGATCTAAAAAGGATGGGTTACTAATTTCCTGGGGCATTGTGAATGAAATCAGTTGGAGGAATGAGTGAAGAAACTGTGGTTAATTTTGACATAACACATTTGAGAAGAAGCAGTCAGGAGAAATAAAGAAAAAAAATCTATATTTTAAAATGATGTTTGTTTGTTTAAAGTATTTTTACTCTGCCTTTCTCCTTGGAAAAGGATCCAAGGTGGCTTACAGTAGTGAGGGACAATATACAGTCCAGTACAATTAAGACATATTCAAGTTTGAGAAGAGGGAATTGAGGGACATCTTACAGCATTAAAAGACAACATTAAAGCTACAAGAGAACCTGAGTAGTGAAAGAGAATGCAAAACTTCATGTAATCATGCACGGTAGACCATCCAAAAGTTATGGGGGATGGAGACCAACATTGAAAACATAGTGTCAGTGCAATCACACAAGGGAGATATAAATGCAATGTTATAAGAGGTTATATAAACACGTCTATGTAATTGTGTACGTAGTACGTAGTCCATCATTCAGGGATGTTGCATCTTACATAATCTTTTCTTGCATCTCTTGTGTTCAAAATTTGGTTTCATCTGTAAAAGTGAACATCCCTGGACAAAAGACAGGAAAGCTACAACTTGCTCACTTCTTTTTTTTTTAATCCTCCATATCAAGTTACAGTACAAGCATTTACACTGTAGATGTGAAAATGTGGGAACTGTAGTGCATTTTCAGAAACCACATAGTGTTCTGAAGCTTGAAATGTTTCATTTTCCTTCCTTAATAAGTCTGATGTGGATGGAACTCTTTGTCTTACAGCTCAGGAATAGAGAGGCGGGGGCAGAGCAGATAGGAGAGGAGCAGATGTCTTGCATCATGTTGTTTTAGCTGGTTGTCTGATTCTGGTGATGGTGCCTTGGCCTTAAAATGTGGTGCAGATGTGTTTCTCTCTTTGATGGTCTAAATTTTAGATGCTGAAGCCAAAACACCACTCCCAATCTCAACTCCCCCAAATAATGCATAGTTCTAGCTGACCCAGCCTTGCGCACAGATCCTGATGTTTTGATAAAGTGGCTTTCTATTTGATTTCATGGCGGTCAGTCCAAGAGAACACAGAGCAGGACCATTCCTCTGGAAGCACCACGTCTAATGCAGTGCATGTGGTTGCCAGTTTTGAATGGTGGTTAGTAAGTGCTTACTATTTAACAAGTTGAAAAAGGATGTCATGTCGCCTCCATTTGTAGAAGTGTGGTTTTTGATAATAAAGATGGGCTATGCTACCCAATTGGCTGCAGCACCTGTCCCTTGCAAAGTAACCCAAGAGCAAATGAGAAGCATCCCTTATCCTTGATGGTGCTGCTATAGTTGACGGCTATTGCAGTCCACAGGTTGTTACCCCTGTTTTAAGAGGATACCTATCCATCATTTTCTAGAATTTTAAAAATAGGTTACAGGCGATACCTTTATAGGCCACTATTAAAAATGAAAAAAAGGAACATTGCAAGCTTTCGAGTGCAATAGATCACCCTTCTGCAAAGTAGGTCCCAGAAGTTCAGACATGGTAAAAGATGGGCTTTACAAGGAGTTTACTTTTAAAGTCCTTTGTTAGATGGTGTTCTTAAAATCCATGAAACACCATCTAACAAAGGACTTTAAAAGTAAACTCCTGGTAAAGCCCATATTTTACCATGTCTGAACTTCTGGGACCTGCTTTGAAGAAGGGTGATCTACTGCACCCGAAAGCTTGCAATGTTTTTTTAATAGTGGCCTATAAAGGTATTGCCTGTAACCTATTTTTGCAATTGTGTTTTGTAATGGCCACACGGCTCACCCCCTTTTTTGCTCTGGTAGAATTTTAAAATATTACAGATGTAACAACACCAAATGTCATTTCCATAAGCTCTGTGCAATAAAAATACCAATCCATTATTTATTACATGAGGGGGAGGGACTCTTTACTGAGGTGGCTTTTGGGGGGAAGAGGAGGAGACATGGACCAAGAAATGGAAAATAAACTCAAAGTGTACTGACACTTTTTTCCTTTTAAATTTTATCTGGTAGAGACAGAGTTCCAGCCCCCCATACTTATGTTTTACTCAGTTAGTACATTGTAAGGTACCCAGAATGGTCTTGGCAGCATGGGCAATATAAAAGTCTACTAAATTGAGTAATATTAATATATTAATAAATTAATAAATTAGGCAAAAATTATATGTTGGGAAAAATCTATTTTAATGTGTTTTGTTTATGCCCTTAAAATGCCCTTTTATGCATATATGGCAGGGCCATCACAGGTTGCTGGGATATTATAAAAGGGGGTCACAACTCAGAAAAGGTTGGGAAACACTGCTCCTGATACAACTTGCTACACTGAGCAGCAGGATTTAAACCATTATTTTCAATTGATGTTGTTCAACATGTAGAAAACTTACAGGGATTTCTTTTTCAACTAAACCTCCCAGAATTTTCTTTCATGTCCAAAGAAAAGTTGCTATCACAAACTCTTGTCGCTTGGACAAGGAAATGGCTGGCCTGAATGGCTGATGTTGTCATCTTTATACTGGATAATAACACAAAGCTGTTGATGGAAAACTATACCCCCCTTTTCTTTGTAAATCACCGATCATAATTTTGGTAGTATGAGTACACTTAGCATTCATTTTTTCCCTTGAAGTTGGAAATTAGAGATGGAAACTACATGAGGTGACAAATTTTTAACATATTCAAAACAGCAACATATTTAAATACTTTCCTCATGAACTCTTGAAAAACCTACCCATAAATCTGCCATCTCCTGTGCATTTTATAGGTTGAAACACATTATTTATTACATGAAATTCCACAGAAAGAAAGAAAGAAAGAAAGAAAGAAAGAAAGAAAGAAAGAAAGAAAGAAAGAAAGAAAGAAAGAAAGAAAGAAAGAAAGAAAGAAAGAAAGACTATTCAGCAAGTAATTTCTCCTTCATTTCATGCCGAGATGGGCAATTACCGCACACTTGAAAATACATTTTACCTATGTTATAGTGCAAGAGGAATGCCGTGGGAGGCCACTTCCAAGTAGAAATGTATGGGGTCATAGCATTACAATAATACCTTGGTATACGAGCTTAATTTGTTCCAGAAACATGCTTGTAAACAAAAACTCTCTTGTATCAAAGCAAATTTTCCCATAACAAATAGTGGAAACTCAGATAGTTCATTCTAGAGCCCCTTTCACGCAAAATGCCAAAACTCACAAAAGAAGTTGGCTAGAAGTCCATGTCCACACTATGGTTTAGGTAACTGGCTGTGGAATCTGCTCTGCTTGGGACTAACAACTGGATTTTACTCTGTGTTTTTAAGGTGACCATAATATAATGCAATTTGTAGCCCTATACACACTTGGCTAGAAGGGATGTTGAAAACAAATTAAAGTAAAATAAAACAAAACCCTAACCTGCACTCCCCTTTGAAAATGTTCCTGGCTGGTGCAAAGGAGACCTACCTTCTTCTCTCCTTCCTCTGCTTTGGAGGCTTGCCTGAGATGGAGCGTTCCAGACAATCACCCTGAATGCAGCAGGAGGAGAGAGGGAGAGCCACCATTGGCTCAACTGTGATCATGTGAACTGCTCCAGTTACTTGTATTGCAAGACATTGCTTGTTGATCAAGGCAAAATTTAAAAGAAATGTTTGCTTGCCTTGCAAAATACTTTTAAACCAAGTTACTCTTAAACCAAGATATTGCTGTACTTATCTTCAAGCGTTGGGGCTTTCCCCAGCAAATACGTTTTGGATCTAGATAAGATTTAAAATGTTACCAGTATAATCGTGTGGGTGGCTTATACATGGAGGAGAAAGGTTCCCACGCAAAAATATAATGGGGGGACATCCCCCAGCCCAGTTATATGCTGTTGCTGCTTGTAATTCATACAAACATTTCAGAATTATTTCATATCAAGAGAGCCATGTGTGTGTGTATGATGTTTGCAAACATATATTTGCACAATGACACCCCATTGAGGTTGACAGATACACCTGCCAGTGATGCAGATAAGAAATAAATTAGTGAAATACTTTTTTAAAAATTTCCATCTCATCACATACATAACTATATTGCTGATGTACAATAGCACATATATCAGTTCTGAAATGCAGGCATTTATCACAATAATCCCAAAGCTATGATCCGCAGTAGAGGTATTTAGCTGGATGCATTGCTTCATGTCGACAGTCTATTACTAGCCATTCTCGTCTCCATTCAGAGCAGCCCTTTTGTAAATCTAATGGACTTTAGCAATCTATTCCCAACCTGGTTACTCCAAAATACTTTACAGTATTACATCAGGTACTGCTCACAGTGGGTGGGAAGATCCTTTCCCTCTTTGGCTGTCCTGATGATTAGAACTAATTTCATGGGAGAACCTGAGCGAGATTGTGCGTCTGATGCTATCATCATCCCTAATTAAAAAGTTATGGTATTCTGACTTGGTCAGCTCCATTACGCTAACTGTTGCTGCAATTTAACAGTAAGAAGATCTAGTGCAGACATTTAAAAATGAGAATGGATCTTGACTGCAGACTTGGAATCTAAAGGCCCGAGTTTAGGAAAGTTACTTCTTTGGACTGCAGCTTGGGGAATTTTTTTGAGACTGGTAATCCTAGGATTTGTCTTCAAAACACGTCAGGTTGGCACGCGTTCCCTAGCGGTTGCCAGCAGGCTATTCTAAATGGAGAGCAACCAAAGACTGGATTAATATAAAACCCTGTGGGGCTTGTTTGTAGCTCTTACTCAGGGCTCCAGTCAGTCTATAACAGGGTCTTGGGGTGGTATTCTGACCTTGCTTGGTGAGAAGGAGTGGAAGAGGGGGGCAATGAATGCCCTGTTCCCTTTCCTTTCTGCCTCCTGGACCTGTGGGCATAGAGCTGCCGAAAATAAGAGAAATGAAATGGGGAAGGAAAGCCCTTGGCTTTCATGAGAGCCTCCATCTCGTGGGGCCTGAGTTCATAAATAAACCTTCAGAGGGGTAATTAGCTGGCTAAGACTTCAGACTCTGATGCACCATTCTAAGAAAGAGAGGACCAGGCAGACACACACACACACATATATATTTCTCAGCCTCAGCAAGAAGTCTGGGCAGGTGACTAAGCCTGTTCTCTTAATAATTGCTTTATGATTATTTATAATTGAAATCTTGGTACATGGCGTCCTGCAAGAATCGGGAGAGGTGCCAGAGCTTGGATTCAGCAAAATAAAATGGTTCTATTCCACTCGAGTGAACAGGAGCTTGCTTGGCAAACCATGTCATATTGTGCTGCTTTTGCTGTGTCCCTCTGTTGTCTCCTGTATGAGAGGGGCAGAGACTGCATGTGGACCGTTTTAATGGCACAGTACTGTGTGTGATGACAGGAGGTGGAAGAAAAGTTCCTTTTTTTAAGCAGGTGGCTCCAGCTCCTAGAATTCGCCAAGCTCTATGGGTTTTCCTACTGACTGTAAGGTGGTTTTGGAAGCTAAGCAAGTTCTGGCCTAGGATGTACCAGACTGAAGAATCTACTTGGATGAGTAGCAATACGTTTCAATCTCACAAGAATGGAATGGATGTTAATCTTCCAATCACCAAGGCAGTGGAATATGCTGCCATGGAGGGTGGTGGAGTCTCCTTCTTTGGAGGTTTTTAAACAGAGGCAGGATGGCCATCTGTTGGAAATACTGTGATGGGGGTTGGACTGGATGGCCCTTGAGGTCTCTTCCAACTCTATGATTCTAAGAAAATAAGTCCTGCTGCTGTGACTCAACTTCCGGACCACCTCGCCTGGGTGACTGAGAATCTCCACAGACATATTAGTACCAGGGAGTGCCACCATTTTCAAGCCTGAAACTCTGGAGAGTTCCTTCTAGTCCCGGTTGCCAGTTCTAGACTAGATGAAATAATAAGTCAAAAAGAAGCAGCTTTCTGTTTTCCCAACTCTCATCGTGCTTCATGAATCACTGGGCTTGCTAGTGTTGAAAGGAACTGTAACCAAACATCTAGGGCAGTGGTGGCGAACCTTTGGCACTCCAGATGTTTTGGATTACAACTCCCAGAATTCTAAGACTAGATTGCCAGTGACAAAGGACTGTGGGAGTTGTGGTCCAAAACATCTGGAGTGCCAAAGGTTCGCCATGGCTGATCTAGAGCGACTCAGATTCCCAACCTTAGAATAGTCAGGAGAGCCCTTGGCATGGACAGTGTCCTGACCTGGCATAAGTCAGTCTTCCATGGATGAGCCATCATCACAGATGAAATTCCACAGGTAAACTCATCCCATATTCCTTTGAGCACTTTCCCTTTCCATGGGGTAAGGCCAGATGTTAATCTTCCAATCACCAAGGGCTCATTCACATGTCCATATGAATCCCTTAGTGACTTTTTTTCTCTTTGTGTGTTGACCAATAAATGAAGTAATTGTGATTTGCATGCCGTGTCTGAACGAGTGTTGTTTGTAAAGCAAACCACATGTGGGTGATATAATTGCTGATACAGTACATGTCTTTTTATATTGCTTTCTTTCTATGATGTCTATTTTGTTATGTCGTTGAGTGTTGTTAGGGGCCAAGAGGGGTGCTTGGTCAGGTGGGCAGGATATTAAACAAACAAACAAACACACAAATAACCATATTCACAGCTGAAACAGATGCAACATCATAATGGTTAAGGCATTTTCATAGTATCATTCCGGGAAAATAGTACCTGTGAAAGGGATCTGTGAGTCTTGATGGACCACAAATTGAACATGAGTCAGCAGTGTGATATGGTGGCCAAGAAAGCCAACACGAATCTTCGTTTCATCAACAGAAGCATAGTGTCTTAGATCAAGGCAAGTGATAGTACCACTCTATTCTGCTCTGGTCAGACCCCATCTGGACTACTGTGTCCAGTTCCGTGCATCTCAATTTTAAAAAGATGTTGACAATCTTGAACGGGTCCAGAGGAGGGTGTCCAAGATGATTGAGGGTCTGGAAGAAATCCCTTATGAGGAGCGGCTTAGGAAGCTAGGAATGTTTAGACTTACAAAAAGAAGAGTAAGAGGGGATATGATAGCTATTTTCAAATAGTTGAAAGGATGTCACATTAAAGAAGGGACTGGTTTGTTTTCCTTGGCTTCAGAGACTAGAATGCAGGGCAATGGTCTCAAACTACAGGAAAAGCGATTCAATTTAAACATTAGGAAGAATTTCATGACAGTTAGAGCTGTTCGGCAATGGAATATGCTGCCATGGAGGGTGGTGGAGTCTCCCTCTGTAGAGTTTTTTAAGCAAAGGCTGGATGGCCATCTGTTGGGAGTCCTGCGATGGGGGTTCCTGCATGGCAGGGGGTTGGACTAGATGGCCCTTGAGGTCTCTTTCAACTCTGTGATTCTATGATTCTATGTATACCACCTCTTGGACATTATTTATTATTCCAGGGCTGTTCAACTTTGAACAGGCCAAGGTCTACTTTTTTCAGACCAAAATGCCAAAGGGCTACTACACTAAAACCTCTCCTTACAAATTTTATCTGTTCCGAGCATATGCTCATAAGTAAAAACTTTTGTAAGGAGAGCAGCGGTTTCCCATAGGAATGCATTGAAAACCAATTAATCTGTTCTGGAGGGAACAGATTTCAATGTGCCATGGCCCTTGAACTGCCCCGCTCGGCTGAGATAGTGGGCTGGCAGACCCAGAACTTTGCTGGGCCAGTGGTGGTGTTTGGGGTGGGGGAGGGAGGGGTGGAGAACTTATCCCCTCACTTTTTTACTGATGGCCAGCGGGCTACTTTTGAACCCTTCGCGGGCTACCAGTAGCCCATGGTCTACCTGTTGGGCAGGCCTGCATTATTCAATCTCACATAAGGCTTTGTACAACAAACTGGAAATATTTTATCTCTTTTAAAAAATGTTTAAAGTTCTCCGGATCTCTTATGGCTTAGCCTGTTCGAACCAGCCTTGACTGACCATTTCACACATTACACAGATTTGTTACTAAGTGAATACTTGACCCACAGTGGCAGCTAATCTCAGGTCTTTGCCAGGTATATGTCTCCATGTGTTTTTAGGAACATACTTCTTGCATTAAGGGTTTACAGGTCCCCCCCCCCATGTCAGGAATGGAGAACATATGGGCACCCAGATGTTCTTGGCTTGCAACTCCTATCGCCCGTATCCGTGACTGTGTTGGCTAAAGCTGGAAGGATTGTCAGTCCTACTGCACGTGGAATGCTTCATGTTCCATAGCCTTGCTTGGAGATAGGTTAGTATAGAGCTGAAAAACATAACAGGTGAAGTGGCTCACCATTTTAAGAAGTGCTCGTTCAACTCGAAAAGTGCAGTAGACATGCTTTATATGACAGGTGGATGTTTTCCTTCATAGACCACTGTTTTAAAATTCAGCGCCCTGTGCTTTAGTGACAGCAGGGTTGAAATGGAAAATCAACTTGGAGAATGCTGTGCCCTGGATTATGGAACTCTGTGTAAGTGTCAGACAAAGCACTTGGTTTGGAAGTGAATGCCTTGTCAGGGATATTGGCAATCATTAACTTTCCACATGCCGCTAGGTGTAAAAGGAGGCAGCAGAATTACTGCCATGGTAGAAGCATTGAGTTTTCCATATACTGCTTTACTTGGCTCCAAATGGTCTCTTCTGGTGTCTGTTGAGGACTCGGCTGTCCATTTTTCTTTCCAAATTGCCCTGGAATAAAAATGTATTGGAAGCATTATAGAAAACCATAGACTGTTCACCATGTTGGGTGGGCCATTATGGAATATGTCCAAAAAAGAATTATTGCCACACTCTGTGGAAAATGAAAATGGTGGCCACCAAACAACCATCTGCCCACTTCTAGGTGAGTGAGGGGAAGGATTTGTTTATCAGTGTAGTACCTGACCTTTATATACCACTGGAGGATCATCATGTGAAATTGAAAGCTAAGCAGAGTTGAAACTGACCAGTACTTGGATGGGAGGCCGTCAAGGAAGAGTAATGATCTCCAGGTCGGATGGTGTCGGCTGGGTAATCCTGCCTGCATATTTCTAGAGCTGACATTACTAAACTGACTTGAGCAATGTGTGTGTTGTGTATGTTGTGTCATTGCAATTGTGACTGACTCTTCATGACTCCATGTCCGTGGAGTTTTCTTGGCAGGCATACTGGAGTGGTTTTCCAGTTCCTACTCCAGGCGCCTGCAGCACCTGGTATTCCTTGGTGGTCTCCCATCCAAGTACTGAACAGGGTCGACCCTGCTTAGCTTCCAGTTTGATGCAATAAAAGACAGCCTTATATATTGTTTTGGTCTTAAGAGAATGTATAGAGAAGGCTGGAATCAAGATAATGGGGACCCCATACGTTGCTAAAAGGAGTGCTGTCACCTGATAAAACCCCACTTGACTAAGCTTTATATGGTGAATCACATACAGTTCTAAAGCAAATGGAACAGAAATGGTAATGATTAAAAGAATACTCAAAAGGTATCACATTTCAGAGCACGATTTCTTTTAAAAATACATTCTTTTATGTGTATGAGAGAAAGGGATATAACCACTACACACGGTTTTGTACAATTATGCATATTACAAATTTTGTATATGATTACAAAATTATATACAATTATATATTTTAAATTATAATGTGGCATAAGGCAGCTTCCATATGATATATGCTTCTGTGTTGAACTATATCTTTTTCCCTGACGCCTGATACCTGAGGCAATTCTCTTGATTAAAACATCTTTCTTACACCCAGAAAGATGTACAGTAAACAATATTTTTAAGCAGCTTGCAGAATAAATTGAAAATGGGCTGGTTATATCGCTCCCCACATTTACACCTTTTTCTTTGTTCAGTCACTGAGGGGTCACAGCTGAGAGAGGAGAAAGTGTCTCCATGGGACATTTGTTATGTGCCTGATCCTCGGTGTCTGTATGGTTATTGTGAACTTTGATGTCACTAATGCGGGTATAAATCCTAATTTATTTTGTCCTTGTACAGTAATCAAAGGCACTGCAATATTTTCTTCTCTTGATCTCAACACAATGAGGTTTGTTTTGGTCAAACAATTTTCATCAATGTTCAACATTTATTTGTTTGTTTGTTTTTTATTTAGTTATTCAATTTATATACCTCCCATCTGACACAAAGCCACTCTGGGCAGCTTACAGCATAAAACAAGGAATATACAATATACAGTAATACAAAAACCATAGTAAAAACAGTAAATATTACAAATAAGAGTGTAGTTAAGTAAACGTCACTCATATGAATCAAAGACAAATTGACTAGGCTAAGGGCAGACGAGAGGAAAATCAAAAGTCAGTGAAGTAGCGGAGCAGTTAATAACCAGGGGAAGCAGATTTAAATAATCAACTCTTGAATCGTTTTTTGAAGGTCAGCAATGTGGGGGCCCGGCAAATCTCATAAGGGAAGTTGGTTCCATAATCTAGGTCCTGCCACTGAGAACGCCTGATTCCTTGTTGTTGTCTTGCGGGACTCACTTGGTGTTGGCACCATCAGATGACCTGCTTGCACTTAGTGAGTGACACAGGCAGTGTTCTGAGGTAACACACGTTATGACAGATAGCGAGGTCCAAAAACTGTTTAGGGCTTTGTATGCCAGCATTAGAACCTTGAAGTCTAACAGATCGGCAGCCAGTGCAGTGCGGCCAGCATTGGGGTGATGTGGTGGAATCTTTTAGTGTATTCTGCACCAGCTGGAGCCTCCGCATTAACTTCCAAGGCAGCCCCACATTTAAAATGCTTTTAACTCTTGCCTTGGTACATGGCCTAGTGCAGTGATGGCGAACCTTTTAGAGACCAAATGCTCAAACTACAGTTCATAACCCACTAATTTTTTGCAAAGTGCCAATTAGAGCAGTTTAGCCTGGATACAGGTGGCTGTGAAGGGGCAATGTCAGGTGCCCACAGAAAGAGCTCTGAGTGCCACCTTTGGTACCCGTGCCATAGGTTCGCCAACACTGGCCTAGTGGATTACTGTAGTAGCGGCAGATGAGTTGTTTCTATTTTTGCGATAAATCAGATTGCCCTTTTGTGCTTGTTCTGTGCATCTATTGAACTTGACAGATGTTTGGATGCATTTTTGCACCAATCGTAGGAGGCTTTAATTAAAACACGCATTTGACATCTCAGTATCCATCTGGAGATTTAGTCTTGTGTTGGGTTGGGAGAATTATCAGTGGGTTGTGCCTCCATTTGAAAAATACATCTTAGTACACCGGTACCTTGTATAAAGGAATTTGTTCCAAATGAAATTCTGTTAAGCAAATTTTCCTTTATACAAATTTCCCATAAGAATGCATTGAAAACTGAGTAATTCCTAATCATACCATTTTTATGTTGTACAAATTCGCCCCACAGACAATTCTGTTGTACATATTTTATGTTGTACAAATCGTTTGTTATAGAAGGGTTCACTGTATATTGCTTACTTTGGGAAAGGTAGTTTTAAGAGAGTAAATAGGGAAGAGTTTATTTTGAATAATTGCCATTTTAACAACAGTGGTGATTAACGTCCTAAGTGAGGGTTATTTTTTAGCCCCAAATGCTGCCTGCATGTAAGGGTCACAGTCTACTCGTGGAGACTTGAAATTGCAACAATAACTAGTGACTTTCTATAAGTAATGTTCTGAATTTTCTTTTCAGCTTGCATCTAAGCAGCCTCCACTTATTTATTTTATGTATTCAAAATATTCTGCCCAAGGTCGCTTTCATCATTAAAAGACAATGTTTGAAGCCAAGATCAGTGAGTATACAAATACCGCAAAGGCAGTCAGTCACTAAATGAAGGCTTGCCTGAATAGAAAGGTCTTGAGGGATGAACAGTAAAGATGGGGCCAGCCTAGCCTTCTGTGGGAGGCAGTCCCAGAGTGCCTGTTAGTATATCATGATGATTCATCTCTCAACTGACAACTAAACGTGTGATCTCCACAGTGGTAAAACTAGCATATTAAAATCATTTAAGAGGTCAATTAAACTGGAAGTTTGCTAGCAGGAAATGGCAACTTAATCCAGATTCCATTTTTAACATATGGGAATGACTTTGTAGTACAACGAGTTTGCATTTTTGTAATCATTTTTCTCCAGAACTAAATTAATATTAGCATTATGGTAGCATTTTTGTTTTGTTTGTTTTTTTTAAAGACAGGGACGATTCAGGATATTGATTCAGGAGAAAGCTCCCTATAGATTCCCCAGAAATTATGGAACTCAGTTATTTTCCTTTTTTCTTGTCTAGACAAAGGGATGCATGCAAGGCTATTGAGGATTGGGATGGAATTAAGGGGTGGGGGTGAAAGAAAAGCAGGGGGGGAAGCAAATAACAAGATGCTCTGGTACATTAGAGATTAATAGATTTGTTCCAATGTGAATTTTCATTCAACAAACCCATTCCTTCAGATGTAGTCTTTATACAATGCCGTATGTATTTAAATGCACATTGAAAACTTTTCAAGCAGGCTTTCCCTGAGTCCTAATTACATAATTGGTGATGTTCTACATCACCAGATTTAATCCTCCTTTGCCTCCTAACTATTCCCCACCCCTTAGTTTGTTCCTTAGTACTTTATGATTATATAGTTTATTTATCGTTGTAATTGCTTTATTACTTTACTTCATGTTATATTATTTTTATTTCTCTCTTTCTTATTTACTCTATGTTATATTTGCCATTCCTTTTGTTGTATAACACCCAGAGTAGCCTAGCAGCTAGTGGGGCAATAAATAAATAAATAAATAAATAAATAAATCTTTATAGATAAACCCTGTAGTGGCGAGGGTCATGACCAGTTATTGATACTTACAATAAGCTATATGGTGGTGGGTTATTAACCAGGATGGATTTGATCAAAATCAAACTGAGTTACAATTTTAATCATGATTTAAAATTTTTAAAATTGCATGTTTTGACATGCCCAAGCCTTAATGCCTGAGAATCCTGCCTCCATGCGGCTTATGGAGCTGAGAATGTTTAGCCTTACAAAAAGAAGGATCAGAGAGGATATGATAGCCATGTTTAAACATTTGAAATGATGTCATATCGAAGAAGGGATAGGTGTGTTTTCTATGGCTTTGGATACTAGGACTCAGAGCAGTGGTTTCAAACTACTGTAGAACATAAGAACATAAGAAGAGCCATGCTGGATCAGGCCAAAGGCCCATCTAGTCCAGCTTCCTGTATCTCACAGTGGCCCCACCAGATGTGTTTGGGAGCGCATGAGACTAGATATCGGTCTCCTGATAGCACTCCCCTGCATCTGGCCCTTGAAGTACCCTGGTTTTAAGCCTGGAGATTACACATCTCCATCATGGTTTGTAAGTAACCTGTGATGGACTTGTCCTCCAGGAATCTGTCCAATCCCCTTTTGAAGGCATCCAGGCCAGATGCCATCACCACATCCTGTGGCAGGGAGTTCCATAGACTAACAATGCGCTGGGGGAAAAAATATTTTCTTTTGTCTGTTCTTACTCTCCCAGCCCTCAATTTGAGTGTATGTCCCCTAGTTCTGGTATTTTGTGAGAGGGAGAAGAGCTTCCCTCTATCCACTTTACTCATGCCCTGAATTATTTTGTTCGTCTCAATCATATCCCCCCTCAGGCGCCTTTTTTCCAGACTAAAGAGCCCCAAATGTTTTAGCCTTTCCTCATAAGGGAGGTGCCCCAGCCCAGTAATCATTGTAGTGGCTCTTTTCTGCACCTTTTCCAGTTCCACTATGTCTTTCTTAAGATGCGGTGACCAGAATTGTACACAATACCTCAGGTGCAGCCTTACTATCGTTTTGTATAATGGCATTATAATGTTGGCTGTTTTATTTTCAATCCCCTTTTTGATAACCCCTAGCATGGAATTGGCCTTCTTCACCGCTGCCACACACTGTACAGGAAAAGAGATTCCATTTAAACATTAGGAAGAACTTCCTGATGGTTAGAGCTGTTTGGGAATGCAATTATGCTGACACGGAGGGTGGTGGAGTCTCCTTTGGAGGTTTTTAAGCAGAGTCTGGATGGCCATCTGTTGGGAGTACTTTGATGGGGGTTCCTGCATGGCAGGGGGTTGGACTGGAGGGCCCTTGAGGTCTCTTCCAACTCTATGATTCTATGAATCTATGATTCTATGACAGGCATGTTCAAACTTCGGACCTCCAGATGTTTTGGACCAGAACTCCCACTGTGCTTTGTCATTGGCAATACAGGCTTGGAATTCTGGGAGTTGTGGTCCAAAACATCTGGAGGGTCAAAGCTTGGACATGCCTGTTCTATGAGAATCTACTGTGTCCAGTGCACTATGAAGTCTGTGTTTTAACCTTCCGATTTTCCTATTCTGCATTTATTGAGATTATGTGTGCTGCACTTGACAATCTTTTCAGGAGACATTGCCCTTGTTTCTAATCGGTTAGATGATTGAACAGTCTATGAATCACAAGGTTTTGCTGCCATCCTGCCTGGAGGGACTCTCTCTCCTGCATGCTTTAATTTAGCCTTTCCCTGCGCTCTTTTTGCTATTGCTGCTGCAGAATTTTAAGAAGAGCTTGGTTTCAGTTTCTTTGTTGGCTCAGTGGCTGGGTGACTAGTCCTTCTCCCTTTCTCTCCTCCCTCCAGTTCCTCCCACCTAAGGGAGAGCTTGAACAACTGCAAAAGAAAAAGAAGGAAGGGGAAGGAGGAAAGGCATCCGAACATCCATTGCGTCACTTTGAATTGTGCTGCAACAAACTCCAAGCTGTCATAGCTTCTGCTTGTCATGGAGCAAAAATTCCTGGAATGCGATGGAGGAGGCCTGCTTCATAAGGCTGTAGTAGAAACCAGCCCTTCCCTTTTTAGACAAAGCCAGCATTTGCTTTAGAAGCAGCCCGTTCCCTTCTAGCAGATTTCTCCTTTCCTTGTGTGAGAGCATCTGGTGGGTTGTTTTTTTTACTGCTACCACTCTTCATTGTTGGCAGAGATGACTCTGTGCCCCTATTTCTAGCTATGTTGGAGGGCTCTGAACCTTAAAAGGGGGCAGTAGACTGAGTCTCCAGAGTCTTCTGCTTAAGAAGAGATCGAGAGAAGCCACATCCAGCAAGCTATAAATGAATACTTTAACACCTATTGTCTTAATAAGGGTTTGACTATCACTTAAGAGTGGAGATGGTCAAAATATGGTCCTCCACAGTCCAGATGTCCTTCCACATCTGTACCTCAGTCCTCCCAGATCGTTATTATGTTATAATACACACACATCAGCAAAATAAAAAATAAAATAAAATGAAATAAAATAAAATAAAACCTCTTGTGTGCTCTAAGTAGCATGTGAGGAGTCTTCCCCAATTTTGGGCCCTTCCAAGTATACCTACTGTGCACTCCCAAATGTACCCTTAAAAACAACAATATGGCTGCTAGATGGTTGTGAAAGAGTTTTTTTTTAATTTTAAAAGTATTTTTTTCCTTAAAGAAAAATATTATAGGAGTGGGCATCTTAGAAATATGACACTCTAAAGATCTGGTATGGGCATCAGATCATATGCCCCTAAAGATTTGGTATGGACATATCCTTGGGCTATGGATATGCCTCATAGATAACCCATAGTTAGTTTTAGAAGTTACTTTCTATTAGGAAAGATATGTTTATGGCATACATCTGCCTCTGAGATGGAGGGCCAAAGCAGACCGCTGGGCATTTTCATAACTATGGGTAATAAGATATTAATCTTTCCAGATACATGTCTTCCAGGCTGCCATATTTGTGGACAGCACTCACAATCAGTTGCCAAAGAAAAGCAAGCAAATATGTACTTTCTGGAGATGTGAAAGCCATTAAAGAATAATCATGCTTTACTGCTTAAGCCAACTTCATTTTTCATTGTCAAGGTCCACATCCCATCATTCCATCTTCATTAGCCCTTCAAGGTGGTTCAAGTCTTAAAGAACGTTATAGTCTTTTGATTGTTGTTAGACGGCCAGAATGACTGTTTGACCCGATGCGCAGGATATAAGTTAAATAAGTAAGTAAATAAATAAATTAAGGAGCCACATTTAAAATGTTTCATTTTTGCCTTTTTGTCAAATTAGCCTAGAACAGCTCCCTCTCCAAAAACTAATAAAAGTCATGACCACCTTCTGCATTTTCCTTTTAATTACTGCATGCAAGACATAGCTGTTGCACTGTTAGATGGTTTGTAAGTCATAGTGGGACTTAGGAAACCCAAGATTTTTTCCGTTCCAAGAATAGGGGGGAAAAGTATTTTCCTCCAGATCATTCACTATTGACCTCAGTTATCTTGTTCCTGGATGTCCGGGCAAGCTTCAAAATGAAGAATTGGGCTAAATATACATACCATTTTGTTTCCTAAAAATGTCTGTGGGGGTGGGGTGGGGGATTGAATGATCCTTGGAATTAAAGGGGCACTTGAACCATCCAGTTAAAAAACACACACCAGTGAAATCAAATTGAGTGGTTCAAGGGGTCTGGTAGATGCAAGAGGTTTATCAGAATCTTTTTTGGAAATTTCAGTCTTACATGCTACAGCTGGGTACAATGTCTACTTAATATGTGTCTTGCCGGTCCAGCAATGTTGCAGGTAGAAAGAGGGACCAGAATAATTTGGGGTCCTGGATATGTACCTGTCTTGCTCCAAATATGTCCACTTGCCAAGGTTTTTGGGAGGACCCCACTCACGTGAAGCTATATACGGAGACCTGTTTGATAGCCCTATAGAGGAAGGCTTTCTCCAGTGCTGCTCCCAGAGTGCAGAAGATGGACTACAAATGAAAAGAGTCGTACTGTATTCTCTTCATTATACAGTACCTGATGTCACCTTGGACCTTTAAGCAGTCTGGGAAAATGACATTTCCAACAGTAGCATTATCAGTTCCAGGAAGAAAGATGTTCTGTTAGCAGTCTGAACCAGATAATATTTCATGGAAATGGATGTAAACATAGTGCAATGATTTATTTATTTATTTTACAGTATTTTTACCCCACCTTTCTCCTTGGAAAAGGACCCAAGGTGGCTTACAGTAATGAGGGGTACAATGAAGACATGTTCAAGTATTGAGAAGAGGGAATTGGGGGACATCTTACAGCATTAAAAGACAACATTACATTAAAGCTACAAGGGAACGTGAGCAGTTAAAAGGAGAGTAAAATTCCATGTAAAGTTATGACTGATGGAAACTAACATTGAAAACATAGTGTCAATGCAATCACATAAGTTTATAAGTGGTTATAAACACAATGCTTATGTGATCGTTTAGATTCATATGAAAGACACATAATAAATAGTCTATCATTCAGGGAAAGCTTGCCTGAAAGGAAAGGTCTTTGCCTGTTTCTGGAAGGACAGCAGAGATGAGGCAGTCCTGGCCTCTAGTGGAGGGGAGTTCCAGAGTCTGGGCGCCACAGCTGACAAGGCCCTTTCATGTGTTCCCATGGGATGTACCTGTGAGGGTGGTGGGATGGAGACCTCCCCTGATGTCCTTAACACCTGAGCCGGTTCATACTGTGAGATTCAATCTTTGAGTGCTTTATAGGTCAAGGTGAACACCTTGAATTGTGCTCGATAGCTGAGTGGCAGCTAGTAGTGCTGCTTTAATGGGGTGTAATGTGACCTCTGTACCCCGCCCCAGTCAGAGACTGGTTGCTGCATTTTGGACCCGTTGAAGTTTCCTAAGACTTTTCATCGTTAATCCCACATAGAGCGCATTACAGTAGTCTAGCCAGGACGTCACTATGGCATGTATCACCGTGTCCAGAGCTGGTTTCTCAAGAAACAGGCATAACTTGTGTACTAGCCTTAATTGTGCATATGCACTCCTGGCCACAACCGTGACCTGGACATCCAAGCTCAAGGATAGGTCCAAGAGCACCCCCAAGCTGCGCACCTCTTTTTCCAGCTGGAGGGTGACCCCATCCAGTACAGGTTGCATCTCTATCCCTTGTTCTTCCTTTCGACTGACCAGGAGCACCTCTCTATTGTCTTGTTTAGTTTCATTTTGTTCATCCTCATCCAGTTCATTACTGCAGCTAAACAAGCATGTAAAGTTTAAATAGTAGCTTCCTTAGAATCCAGAGATGACAAACATAGAGCAAGCCATTATTGCAGCAGGGTTGTGTGTGTTAATATATTCCAAGCCAGATGAACCTGAACTTTGGCACCATCACAGTTTTCAGAGAAGAAGGGCTGTGAGAATGCAGTGGGAAGTCTGTAACTCACCGCTTGTCGATTGTAAATGCTTGCCTGGTTGTTCAGAACGGTTGGCTGTTCCTCTGGACAGGCAGTTGTCAATTAAACCAGCAGCAGTTGCATTGCAGCAGTTGGTATTGTGCTGCATTCTATTGGGTCGCATCGTTGAGGGCCGAGTCACTTTTTCCATTATAACCTCCTGCAATACAGATTCAGATAGCTTGGCACGGAAAGGCTTCCACTCTCGGAATGCCAACCCTCTTTCTTTTTTAAACCCACATGTTATAATGTGCTCCAGATGTTTCTGGTGCTCGGGGATTAACTGTAACATTAACTATTTCATAACTAGATTTTCCTTGTCAGCATCTATGGGGATGAGTCTGTCTACAAAGCCTACCTGTTGGCCAGGAGTTCAGAGCGGACTAGTTCAAACCAAGTATTTCCCCAAGTGTTGGCTTTACCCAAGAGCTATTTTCCTCTGCCCACCCATTTGAGTTACAACTGTGTGATCAAGCAGGCTTTCCATTCTTGCCTCCGCTATGCATATATCATCACTTGGATAACAGCTGGAGTTTTGAGATGCATGAGCACAAATTACTGTAAGTATGAGAGCATCAATCCTGTATCTATAACTCAGAGAAGAATAGGGAGGGGAGGTCCAGGTGGATAACTAAGAGGTGCATACAGGCGAGAAGTACTAACACACACACACACACACACACACACAGAGAGAGAGAGAGAGAGAGAGAGAGAGAGAGAGATCACAATGTTACTTGGGGCCTTTTCACACGACCCCTAAGGTCCGCTGGCCACTTAAATTCCGACCAGAGATCTTAGGGGTTCGTTGCTCTTCCTTCCTCCCCACCACTCCGCACTTCCTTGTTCCTGTCTGCGTGAGGGGAGGGAGTAAGAAAGAGAGGAAAAAATGCAGACTCACCTCCGAGAAGCTCCTTCTCTTCTGTTTGCTTTTTTTCCCTCCCACCCCTTCTCTTAAAGGGGCGGGAGGCAAAAAAAAAACCAAACAGAAGCCAGGAGAGCCCCGCACTGACCAGATTAAATCCGGACCTGGCGATTTTCACCCTCCTCGAGCAGGTACAAGAAAAGTGTGCTGGGTCGCGCTTAGGTGGGCGGGGTCGCACTTAATTTCCTGCAAACTCCGGAGCTGGTGGGGAAACAATTGTAAGCTCCGGAGCTTGCAGCCATTTGCTGAAGAGTTTAGGGGTCGTGTACAAAGGCTCTTAGTCTGCCATCCAGAGTCAGTCTGGAATAAAATTATTTACTCTATGAAGAGGCAAATCTGCTAGGAGGTAAGACTTATTTAGGAAGGTATTTCTCATGTTTCTCCACACATACTGGTGTTCTAAGTGGAACCTCTCAAACTCACTTTTCAAGAGACAGGGTGCAGATGAGCACTGCAAGATCTTTTGCAGCAGCAAACAACAGTGTAAAAATCTGTTTTTTGTTTCTGCTTGTTTGCCTGCTTGCATGTTAGTCAAAGAGGTAATGGCAAACCCTTCCCTCAGTCAACAGGAGCTGACCAAACAGGCAGCCAAAATTAAAATATTCTTGTGCTGTAGTTTCTGAAATATATAGCAGGGGACAAGTTAGTGGGTGGAAATTATTGCCGACATTATTAGTTGGAGTAATTTAGGCATAGGTTTGCCAGTTTACGTAGCCAACTAAGGAGTGTTCCTTCTTACAGCATCGGCAGTTTAAAATGTGTTTCCACTCAACTCTGAGCTTGTGTTCGCTTCTCTTCTTCACACCTCACCGTCTCTTTGGCTGGTCTATTCACTAGAAACTGAAGAATATATTTAATAAATGACCATATTTTCTCACCTTTACCTCTCAGTATTTACAAAAATTATGAGTCCTGTTCTCTCCCTGCTCTAACCAAATCAGGGTGTAAAAAGCTTTCTAATTTTGATGCATTTCTTTGAATTTTCTCCTTGTTTTCTTCCCAACCTGGTTTCATATGAGGTTGTGAGACGCCTGAAATATTCACTCCCAGTTTATTGATGCACTTTTCTTGATGTATGGACTTTTTATGCATTCCTTTTTTCTAAGCTTTTTATTTTCTACAAAGTAACTTTAGTCTAACAGGATGGTAGCACAGATGGTTCTACTGAGTCTATCCAACAGTGCCGCATTGACAATGAATTCTTTTTATTTTGATGGTTTATCCAGTTCCCTGTATTTATCCCTGTATTTAAAAAGTTAAAAACAAATGATATCTCTTAGACATAGCGTGGAATTAAAGCTGGCATGTAGCTTTGACCCTATGTTTTCCTTAGATTTTATGGGGTCAGACTCAGGAGAGGGTTTGTAATGCAAAAAAAGATTTTTATTTCTCCCACTGCCATGATCCACTGTCCCCACTCCCCAAATAGATAGTTAAGAGTGATGGAAAGAGTTAAAAAGAAACTTTAGGCACTCAGTCAAAAATGACTGAATGGCCTGGGAATAAGTGTGGCATTGATAGAGAGATGGAGCAGCTGGCTTCATGATTCACAGAGAAGAAGGAATATACCAATCAAAAGATGAGAGGAAGGAGAGCAGGGATCCAGATGGAGGCATAGGATCATGAGTTGTCCTCTCTTCATAGGCTCAAGTATGTCAGATTCATTGTATCATCCATAAGGACATCTCTGTACCAAACAGATGTTTATAAAGAATCTAGTGTTGCACTCTAGTGATGAATTGTGCTGGTCCAAATCAGCATTTAAAGAAGTGAAGCCCATATTCTATTCCTAAACTCTTGACTTAGAGATATACAATATTTAAGTGCCATTTTATCATTTGGGAGAGGATTCCATGGATTTGCGCTACTTGGGACTAGCAGTAGGAAACTGTCCAACATGTATTGTTATCTGGTGCTTTGGAGGAACAGATTCACATCTTATTCCAGATGTGGTGAACTTGCTGGCTGTGAACAGGTTTCTGCCTCTTGGGTGACCCTCCTTTTGTGTAAAATTGCAACCAAGCAGAAAAGACTGTAAAGCACAGAATTATCATGTTTGTTTCATTATTGGCTGGCTTCTACCCGTCATAATGTTGAGAGGATAACCTAATGGTGTCATCCATATTTCACTCCCAGTTGGCATAATTTAAGGTCACAAATCAAAAGAGCAGATGTTCTGGTAAGATGTATGTCCTTATTAGGAAGAAATCAGTGGCTTTATAAGTCCTTCCCTTCCCTCTTAGAGCCTTTTCACACGACCCCTAAGATCCGCTGGCCCTTTAAATTCAGACCAGAGATCTTGGGGGTTCGTTGCTCTTCCTGCCTCCCCACCCCTCCGCATTTCCTTGTTCCTGTCTGCCTGAGGGGAGGGAGAAAGAAAGGGACAAAAAAATAAAGGCTTACCTCCCGGTTGCTCCGAGCCCCGTCGCTTCCTCATTCCTTCTCTTATGGGGCGGGAGGCAAAACAACAACAAAAAGAACTGAGGAGAGCCCCGCACATCCGGATCAGGGATTTTTCACCATCAAAGAGCAGGTACTTGAAAGGTGCACTGGGTCGCGCTTATGGGGGCGGGGTCGCACTTAATTTTCTGTAAGCTCCGGAGCTGGTGGGGAAACTTTTTTAAGCTCCGGAGCTGGGAGCCATTTGCAGCGGAGCTTAGGGGTCGTGTATAAACGCCCTTAAGAGTAATAGCTTTATTATGGTCAAAAACCAAAAACACCAACAATTCACAATAATCACATACAATTCAAATTTTGAAATAAGTACTGTACAAAATTATACAGACTTCCATTAAAATATTAATAAATAAACCCTTGCTTACAGATTTATAAATTACCCTCTTTTTTTCTCCAAGCATGTAATCCAGACTCGTGGAATACATGTGCTTGTAAATACTATGACCCTGTTCTTGAAGGTCAGAGGGGCAAGGGACATCATCTGTTAATTAAGGTTGTTATATTAGCTGGTATCGTCTGCGTGTTGTCTAGAGATAGTTGGGCATGGTTGTTTGAATGCTGGTAAAGTACTATATGGGTTGCTGCAAAGAACTGTACATATCTGTGCACACACACCCTTGAAAACAGTCAGTAGCAAATACAACACGTAGGTTACGAAAAGGAAGTGGAATCAGACCTTAGCCATTTCTGAACCCAGTCCATTTTAACTTTTAAAGACCCAAATTAGACTATTAAAAGGTTTTTCCTAGATAGCAATTAAAAAACCCAACAACCTAAAGATCCTCCCACAAATAACGTTTTAAAAGGTACAGCTCTTTCCAAGATGGAAGAACCATTTTGTACCCATCTGCATATGTGTTCTTTGAGGAACTCTCAGAAATGTCACCAATAATTCGGCTCCAATATAAATGGGGATTGAAAACCAGACATGTCATAGTGAAATTAAGGGGTGGTTTTTGATGTGGGAGTCTCCTTAAAATTGTGGCAATCCCCCCCCCCCACACACACACATTGTACTGGATACAAAGCATTCTTAGCAAAAGTACCAAACATCCTTATTTGAGTTGGACGAATCTTTCTGGTTTCTCTTCCCTCACCATTGGACCTTTTTAAAATCTTGAATTCTTTATATTCCAAAAAATCAAAGGAAAATTGGAAATTTTGGTCAGCTTAACCCAAAATGAATTGAAACACAGCTCTCATTCATCCTTTCTGAATTTAATAATTTTATTGGGGTTTTGAGGGGGGAAATGGAAAGGGGAAGATGTGGAGAAGGGGGGGAATACAGTATAAAATTTCATTGAATATATCAAGCCAAAAGTAACGATTTGACATATTTACAAATCACCACATAATATCACAATACTAGTAGGTTTGTTACTTCTTGCCATCTTTTCCGAAATGGAAATTTTGGTCAGCTTAACCCAAAATGAATTGAAACACAGCTCTCATTCATCCTTTCTGAAAATACTTTGGGAGTAAGCTGTCTTAGAAATAGTTCTTGACACACATGATGGCTTCTTTTGAATGTTGAGGGCCCTTTTGGTTGTGGTGCTTAGGAATTCCTTCTGCAAAAACTTCCACTAGTACTCCTGAAGTTCTGGGGGGTTTTGCCTTATTTCCTGGCTTGTTTTATAATGCAATTCTTCCTCTGGACTGTTTACATCTTGTTGTTTTATAGTTTAAAGGTAAAGGTTCCCCCTACAATTGCATGCTACTCGTGTCCGACTCTAGGGGAGGTGCTCATCTCTGTTTTCAAGCCTAAGAACCAGTGTTGTGCAAGTCCATAGCCATGTGGCCAACATGGCTGAATGCATTTCTGTGCACGGAACACTGTTTACCTTCCCTCTTTTTACAGCGGTACCTATTTATCAACTTCCATTTCCATGCTTTTGAATGGCTAGGTTGGCAGGGGGTGGAGTTAACAGTGGGAGCTCACTCCGCTGCATGGCACCTGGGATTCGAACTGCCGAGCTGTTGACTTGACAGCTGACAGACTTGAGCTGCTCTCCTGGATTGAATGGAATAGGAGGGATTTAAATAAATAAAAAAAAATACATGAATGAGGTAAGAGGTGCCTACTGTAGCTCTATGATGACTCAAGTATTACTGTGTGGATGTTTACCAAAGAATTGGGGACAAATCCTCAATCCTTTGTTCACTGAAAACTCTTTGACTCTTCTCTGAAACATAACAGGTCCTTTTGAAAGGCTGGAATTCTGAGAAATGTAAACTTTGCATCCTTGTATTCTTCCCTCTGTGCCGTTCAAGGAAGTAGAAATGTTCCCAGAATTATGGGACAAGCAATGTCACCGTAGTAACAACAAAGCTTCCAAGTTCAGGTGATTGGGAATATGCCTTGTCAAAATGCTCCTATCAGTATTAAATGCAATTTAAGCCTGAAATTTTTTAAAAAGCAATTTCTTGTATCTGTGGGTGTATTGGCACCCAGCCATGGACAGATGGGTATTTGTGTAAGCATGAGCGATGGATGTTTTGGGCACCGTTCCTAAAGGCCAGCATTTTTTTAAATTTCCTGAGCCATGAGCTCCCACAGCTAAGGTAAAAGAGAGATGTTGTTGTTGCTAATCCATCTTTGAGTAGGATTAGCATTTGAACATTAGAAAGAATCGGTGCCCGCGTTACATAAATGGAACTCTGTGGATCTTGATTCAAGAAAAAAATGGGGTGGTGTTTTTTAAGGCCCATGCCCAGTTCTGTACACAGAACACATCCTGAAATGCATAAGAATGGCTTGTATGCTTTCAAGTCATGCAGGTACTCAAAGCCAAGGATGGTGGCAAGTTAAATGCAAGGTTCCATTAAACATGGTGCATTGGTAGGGCATGTGTGGTTCACCTCCACACCCCACAAAATTATGGTCCCATTGACAAATTACATCTGTCCCCACCCCATACGCATTCTTCATCAACTGTGTAGCCCTCCAATGCTAGAAATTTCATATCACACCAAACACTGACAGACATGGTTGCTTGACTGATTCTCCATCACCATTTCAGTGGTGGGTAAAGAAAGCTTCATGCAAAGTTACCAAAGAGAGAGGATCCAGGAGTTGAGTCATGGCAACTGGACTTCTTTACTTCTGGGATCAAAATGTTTTGCTACTCATCCAAAGAGCTACTTCTGAAGAAGCTACTTGGATGAAGCTACTTCTTCTGAAGAAGCTACTTGGATGAGTTAGCAAAACATTTTGATCTCATAAGAGAAGAAGTCCAATTGCCATGACTCAACTACCGGATAACCTGACCTGGATGACTGAGAAGCCCAATAGACAGACGGGAGAGACATTTTAAATGATTTGTCACAATTGGAACCATTAGCAGCGGGAGTGCATTGCATGAGAGGGAGTCCTAAATGTTCTTCAGCTTATTATTGCCCATTTGATGCTTTATGAATCTGAGTTATCCCTGTTTCTTCATTAGAGCTGGATCTTTTCTTGAGGAAGAGGCTGGGTCAGAGATTTGAAGTGGGCAGCCAAAGCCATGGAGAAGTGGGAACAGGGGGCTTGTTTGGGAACTTGGTGTAAATAAAAACGTATTATTTCAAATAAACTATGGATTTCATTAAAATGTTCCCCAAGGTTATTCCAGGAAGAAACCTGTCATTGGTGCCATAAAAACAAAAACAAATTTTAAAAATGTATTCTCAAAGGCTTTTAAAATTTTTAAAAAACTATAAGACTAAGAGATTTATTTTATGAGTGCTCATGAATTATAGACATAAAGAGGCCACAAGTTTACAATATCATTGTTGTTGTTGTTGTTGTTGTCGTCATCATCATCATCATTATCATTGTAGTCATCAAAAAGCAAAGTGTCCTTCTTATATACCGCCCCATAGCGCTTAAAGCACCCTCTGGACAGTTTACAATTTATTTCTGCAGGCTACACATTGCTCCTCCCCCCAGTGAGCTGTTTTACCTACCTTGAAAGGATGGAAGGCTGAGTGAACCTTGAGCCGGCTACCTAGGACTGAACCCCAGGTTGTGAGCAACGTTCTAATTGCAGTACAGCAGTTTAACGACATTGCAACAAGGCTCATCATCATCATCATCATCATCATCATCATCATCATCATCATCATCATCATCATCATCATCATCATCATCATCATCATCAT
>JAHTLZ010000275.1:5713529-5738023 GCA_023846285.1 Phrynocephalus versicolor | reverse complement strand
ATCATCATCATCATCATCATCATCATCATCATCATCATCATCATCATGTGCTGTCAAGTCAGTGGCAATCCTTTGCAGGGTTTTCCAGGTGGAGAGTACTCAAAAGTGCTTTACCATTCTCTTTTTTTTGAGGAGTACCTTGGGACTATGCAACCTTGATCAAGGCCACACAGGCTGGCTCTACTTGCAGGAGGCACAGTGGGGAATCATATTCCTAATTTCTGGCTCCACAGGCAGATACCTAAACCACTGAGTTATCCAGACATCAAGATATGGACAGAGAGCCGGTGGAATGGAACATAGATGATGACAGTTACATTGTTATCACTTGTAATGAACTTGGTTGCTTCCAGGTGTTAGTTACATAAAACCTTTGGCAGCAAATAATTAGCTAATGCAAAGCGCTGGTAGGCAAATACATAATGCTTAATCTATTTAACTGTAAAGTAGAAATTTGGAAAATGATGATTCCGTGAATGCCATGGCACAAGTAAAAGGGTTAAACTTGCTTCACTGTGCACCACATTCTTGGTAGTATCTTGTCTTCTGCTGTTGTTTTTAAAGGAATTTAGAAACATTGAATACAGTAATATCTTGTTTTACGAGCATAATCCATTCTGAAAACATGCTTGTAAACCAAAGCCCTCGAATATCAAAGCAAATTTCCCCATAAGAAATAATAGTAACTCAGATGATTCTTTCTGGGGCTTAATAGAATCTTGTGGTGCAGTGGTTAAACTGCTTTACTGCAAATAGAATGGATTTCAATCCCAGGTAGCTGGCTCATGGCTGACTCAGCCTTCTATCCTTCCGAGGTCGGTAAAATGAGTACCCAGCTTGCGGGGGTGTGGCAATGTGTAGCCTGCATAAATAAATTGTAAAACGTCCAGAGAGTGCTTAAGCACTATGTGGCAGTATATCAGCAGAACACTTTGCTTTTTAATAGACCACATACAGTATGCACAAAATGCCAAAGCTCACAAAAGATGTTGGCTAGAAGTCCATGGGCACACCATGGTTTAGGTACCTGGCTGCAGAGTCTGCTCTGGATTGTATTCTTTGTTTTTAATGTGACAATAATAAAGTGCAACGTGTAGCCCTATACACACTGGACTAGACATGGTTTGAAAAAATAAGAAAGGATGTTGGAAACAAATTAAATAAAAATATAAATATAAAGAAAAATAAAACCCTAACCTGCACTGCCCTTTGAAAACGTTCCTGGGTGGTGCAAGGAGACCTTTATTCCTCTCTCCTCCCTCTGCTTTGGCCATCTGAGGCAGAACGTTCCAGACAATCACCCACAATCCAGCAGGGGGAGAGAGGGAGAGGCACCATTGGCTCACTTGTGATCATGTAACCTGCTCCAGTGCTAATATTGCAAGACATTGCTTGTTGATCAAGGCAAAATTTAAAAGAATTGTTTGCTTGTCTTGCAAAATGCTCTTAAACCAAGATATTACTGTATAGACATTTTGTTAAAGTGTCACCTCTTTTGACCTGAAGTTAGGCACATGCAACAGAGTCTTAGAGGTGGTTGCTACAGACAGTGAGTCCGATGTTGTAGTCCCTGTGGATGGGTGATGCTGTTGGTAGACTAGCAAGATGGTAGAGATCACATAAAGGATAGTGTGAACAGATTGCTCCATTGTGTATCTATTTGGAATTGCCTGATCACCACAAGTTTTTTAAAAAAAGAGGGATGCTTTGCTTGCACCATAGACAGTAATAATATAAATTTGCAGGTGTTGGTGCAGGTGTTGTCATCCCTTCAGTTGTTTACAGTAATATACATATATGGGAGAATTGATATAAAGTGTGCTCATCTGGGGGGCTATATATTTTCTGTAAGATTAGGTCTTTTTAGAGGCACCTGGCACATTCTCTTTCAAATACAACAGGATAGTTTCTGGTTTCAGGCTGGACAGATGTTCTTCAGGCTCTTATCCATCCTGATAATTGAAACCATGGCTTCAAAGCAGATGTCAGTGGTTCTCCCAGTATTTTGAAGCTGGCTGAAGCTGCATTTTCCAAAAAGAGGGACAGGATTTCTTTGCTGTCCAAAAAACTCACCCTCTCTGAAGATTATAGTTTTATTCCTCATTTATTTATCAAAGCAGTGGTCTTTTAATTATTTTGCTTTATTTAGAAAAATGCAGTGAAGGTTTACGATGTCTCAGTAAGAATTAAATAAGTAACAAGGCTTTGATGTTTTACCTTTGTGTTTACACCTATGTGACTCCCATACAATAGTAGCTGGCTATTTCAGAGAAAGTTCTGCAGAACAGGGATGGAGAGAGAGATAGAGAAGAGGAACATCTCTCAAGTTTTCATTGATTGATTGATTGATTGATTGATTGAGTAATTCATTCATTCATTCATTCACTCATTCACTCATTCATTCTTCAGGTCCATAAAGTGCTGCTGCTACCTTGAATGTCAAAGGCTGGGACTCTGGTGACTCTGGTTTGTGGTAGCTCTCAAAAGATGCTGGGAACTCTGGGAAACCCTGCTTCAAGATAGCCCTTGGCTCTTTACAATATTGTACTCAAAAGTGCAGCTGCTTGGGCTGTCATGGCAGATGCCATCTTCACACTCTTAAGGGTACAAGTTAATATGTGCTCAATGTAGCATTACAAAATGGGACCAGGGATTGTAAAAAGACAGCTGTGGAACTCGCCATTGTTCAGACCTCAGGAGAAACTGAGAGGAGACTCCTACTTCCCTACCCTCACCTCCCACCACAAAAGGGCAATGATTGTAGCAGTGTCAAAGTCAAAGACATGTTAACGATCAGATAGAAGAAGCGGGACATTTCGGCACTTATGCCTCTTGACAGGTTGGTTACTAGGAACCTCTCAGTCAGTCCCTTCCATTTAAGTACAAATAGAAGGAACTTAAAGTCTTCCATGGCCATTTTGAGATGGCTAAATTGGAGCTGACAGGAGATCGTGTAGCCCTGACCGCTGTGCTCCGGTGAGCAGTAGAAGGAAATATCTGCTTTCATTTGCAGTGCTAGCGCACAAGTAAGTGTGTGTGTGTGTGTGTGTGTGTGTGTGTGTGTGTGTATACTGTATTGGAAAGAGCAGTTTCTCTGGATTTCATTAAAGCAGCTCAAAGCTTTGGCAGGCTATTTCTCTCTCTCTCTCTCTCTCTCTCTCTCTCTCTCTCTGTGTGTGTGTGTGTGTGTGTGTGTGTGTGTGATGAATTCAACAGCTGAAAATATGATCATCATATTACAGTATAAGCCAGAATGACTTTCTGAATAATTACTTCTTCGCGCTGTTACCTCAGCTTAGATCACACACGGTGTGTTGTTTTCGGCAAGCATCTTTATGGAAATCATTGTGAATATCGGCATGCCAGGGCCACCATGTGTCTTTTTTATTCACATGTCTTTTCTGCCCACCTTCCTTTCCCTCATAACGCAGTAGCTGGGAGAAAGGGAGAGACATCTACTTCCAGGATAGCATAGGAGTGCACAGGGGAAGGGGTTGAAACCTTTCTCTCCTATCACCTCATTCAATGCACCTTTAAGCCATTTTCTATTTGACTCACTTCCAGCCTTGGAGTGAAAATTACTTTAAAACAGCAGGATGCAGCAGGGTGAGTTAGGGAAAGGCAGCTGTTTGCTTCCCAAGGCTGTGTGCTACTTTTCCATTTCAGGTGTAAGCAGAGCGGGGGGGGGGGGGGGGAGAGATGGCTGACCTGTTACATAAGCCAGAGAGAGACGGTAGCTCAGTGGTAGAACATCAGGCTTGCATAGCAGAGGTTCCAGGTTCAAACAGTGGCTTCTCCATTTTGGTAAGGACTAACTTGCACATGCCCTAGATGCCCTAAGCACATCCGATCTTGCCTGATTCTGAAAGCTAAGCAAGATCAGCCCTGATTAGTAATTGGATGGGAGACCACTGGGAAATACCAGGTGCTGCAGACGCCTAGAGTAGGAACTGGCAACCCACTCCAGTATTCCTGCCAAGAAAACTCCATGGACATGGGGTCATGAAGGGTGTGTCACGACTGTAATGACCCAACACACAACTTGCACATGATGGGGAAGATGTGTCTCCCAAACACTTCGCAGAACTCATGTATTAGATCAAGATTGGAAAATCATTTGAGAGTGGGTGCCTCCCCTCCCTACAAATCTGACTCAAGGACCCAGTGAGTTTGTTGTCTGGTTCCGGGGCCAAACGTTGGAAGTTCAGTTCTCCACTGTGTGTCCCAGGAGAAGGGCCAGCCATAGAGTCCCCAGGGCACCCGGAGAAGAAAGGGAAAATCAATACTTCTGAGCACTCTGTTCCTAGAAAGTCTTGGAGAAGGTTAATACTAAGTCTAGATTGACAGAAAGTTGCTATTGTTGGCTTCCTAGAACCCTCCATAAGCTGGGTAATGTCATCAGCATGAGACCAACAACCCTTGGATTTTTGGTGTAGCACCAGGTGAACTTCTTATACCTGATGCTTCAACTAGGATCGTTACTTAATGTCCCTTTGATTCCTGTTTGCTGTCCCACTTGGGACCAGTACAAAAAAACTTACTTCATGTCCATAGCGTGACAGCGGAAACTCGTCTTGACCACACCCTCTGAAACGGGAACAGAGTGTGCTAAGCCGTACCTGTCCCTGGGCTGGGGAATTCTCTTGTCACACTTTGTTCCCGGTTCCTGTTCCGAGACAAGAGACGTGAAATAACGGCAATGGCTGTTTCCCCCTTTTGCTCTAGGAATACTCCGACAACCGAGAAAGCCGACTGGAACTCCTGCGCCAGGCCAGGCTCGGCTGCCCGCCTGTCCCTGCAGGCGAAGGCAGCTCTTGAAGGGACAGGCGGACAGCCACGGTGAGGCGTAGGTCCGTCCTCCTCGGGTCCCAGAGGCAGGGCTGAGCTCTCCTTGCCTGCTTGCCTGCCAGCCCGCAGACTTCTGACTTCAGGGCGACGGTGTCTCGCCCACCACCATCGCTCGCCCGTGGTAAGTGGTGACGTTGCAGCCGCCTGGACTCCTGCCAGGCTTCCTGAGACAGCACGCGCGCCTGCAGCGAGGATTTGAAATATTGAAAAACAGAAGCTCGACAATTTTGTTTTAAAAAGGCTAAACGAACCCAGGGAAATCCAGTAGTTGTCATGAACAAGGACGTGAAGTACCAGTTGTCACGATGCAAGTAATCACGCCCGTGGGTAAACGAAAACAGGGACTGAACAGAGACAAAACCCGGACAACACTGTCATGGAACAAACGTAATCGTGGAACGAGGTAGGACGTGAAGTCATCACCTAGTTAAGAAACATCAGTTTCAGGCTTTCTGTGTGGAGAAGGGAAAGACAAATGAAGTGCAACCCCATGGCATCTTCAAGGGGCCCTGCAAGTACCAACCTTGCTCTTCTTCCTTTTCCAGACAGATAATCAGGTGGTGTGCACTCCACAGAGCTCCTGGAAGCATTAGCTGAGAATGGGAAAGCCATTTCTGCTATCCGGACACAAGAAAAAATTCCCACTTGGTGCTGAATTTCTCTGGGTGATCATGGATCAGTAAAAGTCTTTCAGCCTACCCCATAGGGTTATTTAAAAAATAATAATCACAGGGGCCCACATATGTTGGTCCCTAGAAGAAAGGCATATATAAATGTGACCAATAATAACATAGTAAATACTGTATATCTTTGTGAGTAATATTAATACAGTGGTACCCCAATTTAAGAGCAGCTCGATTTAAGAGCAATTCGACTTAAGAGTGGAAAACTGTTGGCGTTTTAACTGCCACCTTACAAATTTTAGATATGGTCTGCTCGACTTACATTTTTTTCTTTTTTTCATTTTTTTAGAGAGGTACCCCGACTTAAGAGTAGTTTGACGTAAGAGCATGCATTTGGAATGGATTAAATTCGCAAGTCGAGGTACCACTGAACTTAAATAAATCTTGATCAGTTTGGGGGGATAATGGGGACTCCTGAGTGGGTGGGTGGGTGGGTGGGTGTGCACACACACGTGCCCACTAAGATAAGAGGAGCATCCAGACTTACTTTGGGACATATTTGGGCTCTTCATAGGCTGTTTCTTGGCCCTGATTTAAGACAAACATTTCTCGATACAGATTTATGCATCTCAATAGTAAAACCTACGAATTTAATCCGTTCCAAATGCTTGCTAATAAGCCGAACTACTCTTAAGTCGGGGTACCTATCTAAAAATTGAAAAAATAAGTTAAAAAAATAAAAAAGAAAGAAAAAAATGTACGTCGAGCAGACCATATCTAAAATTTGTAATGCGGCAGTTAAAACACCAACAGTTTTCCACTCTTAAGTCAAATTGCTCTTAAGTCAAGCTGCTCTTAAGTCTGGGTACCACTGTACTTATATGTAGGGATGTTTTTTTAGCTCCTGTAATGTTAGACCATGGCCTTTTCCCCGTCTTCCTGCATTTTTTTTCCATAACAAAGCATTCTTTCTAAGTTCTCTTCCTTATTTTATTTTTTATCTGCCACACCTTTCTCCTTGGAGAGGGACTCAAGGCTATACATGTTGAAAACTGTCATCATTTGCTGGAGAACAATGAAAATCAAAAACAATCACCCACAAATCTCATTCTTTCCTGGCCATTGTTAGCATTCACCAATAATTTATCAGCAACGAAAAGCCTGAATTTTTAATAACAAAAGTCTAAGGACCCCAGATTTTTGTGTGTGTGTAATATTGACATTGATGTGCTTAAAGGGCAACACCAAGAGCCATGACACAGCTCTGGTAATGCTTAGTGCTAGCAACATGATGTTCTCTGCCTCCAACGAGGAGTAAATACTACAGATAAGGTCTGAGTAAAATGTTGAGCAGATGCTCAAAGAGTTTCTGTGGAGGGGTGAATTTGTAAGCAATAATTAGCTTTTTATGTGATGTGTTTGGACAGTAAAACCAAAAGGGACACAGATCCCCTATCCATTTCCCTGCATAAGTCATCTACCAATGCAACCAGTGCTATCTCAATCCCATAGCCAGGCATGAAGCCAGACTGAAGTGGATCCAGGTAGTTTCTGTCATCCAGAAAACTCTGGATCTGTGAGGTCACAACCTGCTCTAGGACTTTCTCCAAGAATGGGGTATTCGATACTGGTCAGTAATTTTTCAGTATCATTGGATCTAAGGAGGGCTTTTTAAATAATGGTTTTACTATTGCCTCCTTTAAGCATGTCGGAATGTCACTTGCCTACCTCAGCTTCTGCTGCTGAGAGACAGTGACTAATTGTTATCTCTCCCCCCCCAACCCCCCAAAACCCTGCTGGAGGGATTTATGCTTCTAACAAATGCAACACATTTTTAATTTAGCTTTCACATCCAAATTCTTCCCATTTAAATGCCACAGCCACCGTCTATGGCACATTTTGACGTGTTTTCAATGAGGAAGGAGTCATACTCAAGCAGCATCAGATGTTAACTCCATCTGGCACTATTATGTGAAGGCAATGTTGCTGGCTAGTTAGCATTTAGAACATGATATTAGGCGCAGGAAAGATCGTGATGCAGCCGAATGTCCCCCTTCCCACTCTTCTGACAACACAAATGGAAGAGGTAAATGCTCTCTAGGCTACTTAATCTCCAACCATTTGCCCCTTGGCCATTGCTGGGTGTTGCTCTTCTTAGAATGAGAAGCTGAGAGAGGTTTTTCTAGACGGAGGGTGCTAATGAGCCTGGGCAGAAGAGTACAAGAGGGGGCATGGTTGAGGAGCGAATATAGACTATTCCGCACCCAAAGCCAATTGCAAAAATGCTTTTCCCTCACTTTCCTGGGCTTGTTGGATCTCGTGTACCTTCCATGCCCAGCTTTCCTGGTTATTTGGTATTTTGGGAGCTTACAAAGTTTTCTAAAGGATTTGGTGGCTCCTTTTGCAAACTTCAGGGTTCTTCCAAGGTTGCAGGGAATCGTCCTTCAACATTTAACAATATTATACATCACTCTTCTTATTTTTCTTCTTCTTTTGTCCCACTTGGTGGTGGGGTCTGTTATTTTGGTTTTTGCCTTCTACTTGGCACGGTTGTGGGCTAAGTCCAGGTGAACTTGGGACAACATGTTGTTGTCAAAGGTGTCCATCCAGCGCTGTTTAGGTTGTCCCTTCAGTCAGGATCTGCTCACCTCCAGGGTGAGACCCTTTTTGGCCAGAGTCTCCTCATTGGCACGGAAGACGCGTCCGTACCAACGTAGTCAGGTTTCATGCATCTTGTTGAAGGTTGGTGAGATGCTGAATTTAGATCGGATGTCATCATTACACAATAACAGTGAACAATGAAAGGAAAAAAGTACCATAATATTGCATACCGCAGGCTACAAAAAAGTCAAAGTAGGAGTAGCAACCCGTGATGCGTCCTTTCAACAGGTTGGTTTTAGATGGAGGACAAATATCAAATGCTAAAAGGTAGGCATTCAGGTTAATTCCATGTCTCTACTCAGCAGTGTCAAGAATAGAATGAGTCAATAGAAGCACAAAACTAGCTACATATATAGAGAAGAAGGCATAAGGAGAAAGGGCCTACTTGACAATAAGATCAGGATCCCCAACTTATTGCTTTGTTAGCCGCTTAGAGTACTACATGTAGTAGATAAGCGGGATATAAATACAAGAATAAATAAATAAATAAATAAATTCAGTTGCTGCTCCTAAGTAGAATAGACACAGTGAAACAGTAGAACTTAAGTGTTGACCTAATTTTCTATAAAATACAGTATGTTCTGCATATAAGGAGAACAGATAGGGAGATAAAATGCACCTTTCTTTAACATCTTCATTTTTCCATATTCTGTCCAAACTATAGCCTCTTGTTTAGAGTACAGATTCCGAGAGGACAATCAGATGCTGTTGTACACCCATTTCTTTTTAACTACACATTTCATGATCACAAAGGCTATACTGTAATGTATAAAGCACAACTGATTTTATGCCAGAAATATTTACCATGCTCTAGTCTAGTATATATCAACATGTATTTATGAGAAACATCTGGCATTTCTTACTTCAAACATGCCAAAAGCCTTTGCTGTAAAATCTTGGGCATCATGTGGGGAAATTAACACTGTAGTCCAATAGTTGCTGCAGGCCTTTAATATACCCATTCTTTATGGTTGTGTTTTCCATCTTTGTTGTCATATTCTTATTGAGGTTTGATAGATTTAGTCTGTTTAGTTTGAAATAACTCTGTTGGTGTCCCGGTGCTTTGTTTTCGTTTGTTGCTTTACATGTAGCTTCAATTTTACTTTCTAAAATTGGGGGTTCTCCCTCAAACAATTATTCAATTATCATCCTTACAGAAATACATCTCCACAGTGTATTGATACAAAATGTATTGTTTTCATCTTCTCTATTTTATCCTCTTCACCTAACGTGTGTGTGTGTGTTGTGTCGTTACAGTCGTGACCGACTCTTCGTGACTCCTTGTCCATGGAGTTTTCTTGGCAAGAGTACTGGAATGGCTTACCAGTTCCTACTCCAGGTCACCTAACATATTTCCATTCTAATTTTTCAACATACCCAAACTTAATTTAAATTATCCTGTAATCTCTTGGATCGTCTGAAAAGATATCTCTTGTTTAACCCTTTCCCTTTTTCTTTGCTATCTTCCTCCTCCTCCTCTTCTTCTTCTCTGCATTCATTGTAGTAATAGTTCTACCTTCAGAAAACTTCTGAGAAGTTGCATTTAGAATTCTGACCCTATTTTTGTTTATCCCTGTTGACTTTTGCATCTTGCCTTTCTCTAAGAATGCTTTCTTAGGCAATTGTTGCAGGGGCTTCCAAACTAGACGTGTCTTCTAGGGCACTCCATTGAATTCTCTGTTCTATGAACCTGGAATCATCCATTCTTTCCTGTAAAGGACTTCAAGTCACGGAGCATATTTTAATCATTATTTGCTGCTTATGTTCCGTTCTCACACACCTCCAGGTTTTTCTCCTTCATTTTCAATCCTTGGAGGTTTCCCTGACATGCTGATCTCACTGTTAAACTTATCTCTCATTTCTGTTCTGGGGGGTTGCAGCGCTGCCACTGCACACTGTTAGTGCTCAGCCTAAGAGGGAATAATAGACTGCACCGGGAACAAGCCAATGCCCAGGGTTATACCAAAAACAGATCAAATTTATATTCCTCGCTAAGAAAACTTGCATCTTGTGACCTTTCAACAGCATGCAAATGGAACTATTTATTTATTTGAAAACCGCAATTGAACCAAGAGGCAGAAAGAGAGAAAGATGGAGGTGAGAGTGAGTTGGGCATGAACATGTATCCAGTTCTTGCACCTATATTTAGGTTTAATTGATTTCATTAAGCGGCAGAGTTTCAGATCTTGCACCAGCAAAGTTTTGCAGTGGAAGTGAGATGAGTCACATTTGCTAATTGAATATAATGTATTCTGTTAGTGATGGGATATGGCAGCAAAGGCTCAGATGATGATGATTTGTGCTTCACCTTTTTTTTTTCACCCATAGCACTTAAGATTTTACCAATCTCTTCTTGCAGCCCTTAAAGACTCTTCATGATATTGGCAGGGTTTTTTTAAAGGAGCAATGCATCTCAGCTTCCCAGGCCAGAAACCAACATTAGAGATAACCTGAGATTGGAGTTGAACATTCATTAATGTTGCAGAGAAGTGGCCGAGGTTGTCATTCTGTGTTTGTCAAAGGAATCCTTTGCGTAAATCCTGAAGACTACTGGCCAAGCAAATCAAGCACATCAGCAGAATACTGGAGGAGGGAGAAACTATTGTTGTCAAGGTATACTATATCCCTCACCATAGTGCTAAAGCACTCTTTGGGTGGTTTACAAAGGAATTATGCAATAAACACTTTGCTCCCCCAGCAGGCTGGGTACTCATTTTACTGACCTCAGAAGGATGGAAGGCTGAGACAACCGTGAGTCAGCTACCTGAATCCATGCAGGTCATGAGCAGAGGTTTGCAGTTTAACTACTAAACCCTAGATGCTCACATTAGTTAAGAATATTATTCCTTCCATCACAGAATGTTTCTGGCCTTGGGATGGTTATATTTTCGTCCCTTAAAATGGCTGATACTCAATTTACAGGACAAATTCCTTCTTCCCACTCCTCACATTGTATATCAGATTATGTCACTGACACCATGACGGCTGTTGGAGGGAACTTGGGAACACATTCCGCTTGGAGTTTGATAAGTTTGGGGTGCTGCTAATATGGAGCTCTCAGTTTCACCACCAGTTGTAGCCTCTGGCCCTGGTATAAGAGAATTCTGGGAGTTGTAGTCTAAAGAGTAAACATTCCGAGCTCTTTTCTCACCACTAAAAGGATCAACAACTGCAAATAATTCAACAGTAGTAGCTCATTAGCCTACACATTCCTGCATCAGTAATTTTCCATTTAGTAGTCCTGATCAGTGGTGGCAAGCCTTATTCATCATCTGGGTTTTGAGCTACTTGCAATGAACAGGAAGTTTTTGGTGCTTGGAAGATGTATCTCCTGTCCAGGCCCTGGTGAACGAAATATTCTGATGAAATAAAATGGAGCCATGCAGTCATCACACAATAAAAGAGTAGGCATTTTTTTTAAAAAAAAATCATCACACAATCTGTATGATATTGTATTATATTAAAATACTGATATTGCATTATATTTAAATTAAAATCACACGTTTCTGCTTGGCTGGAGGACAGGGTGACACAGAATACCCAAGTCCTCCATCTGGGAAATAGGGTGATAATTTAGGAAACACAGTGGGTTTGTCCAAGTGGAAATTGATTCAAGTTGATAGTATTTAGTGCTTGCAGTCAAACTCTGCTGATGTTGAGAGTCCACGTGTCTTATTGGTACAGGTTTGGGAGGCTATTTCATGGTATCTTCATAAGCACCAGCAGCAGTTTGCTTAGGGTGTATCATTTGCAGGGTAACCAAGAAGTAGTTGAGTTTCTCTCATTTGAAACTGCTCCTATTCTCCGAACAAACCCAAGAGCTGCACACATCCTCAAATGTCCCTGGTTCTAGGGTAGGGGTGTGGGAACTATGGCGAATAAAAGCAACATGTGCATCTCAAGTGCCTCATGTACATGACAGGGATGACTGCTGATTACTGTAGTTCAGTTGGGGCCGAACTTTGGCCCTCCAGATGTTTTGGACCACAACTCCCACAGTCCTCTGTCACTGGCAATCTAGGCTTGGAGTTCTGGGAGTGGTGGTCCAAAACATCTGGAGGGCCAAAGTTTGGACACCCCTGCTGTAGTTCATCCTGTTAGGCTGAAAAAGACATGTCAATACAGATGGGTACCGTGGCAGTGACAGCAGTGCAAGCCGGTGAATGCCTTAGTGCTGGGTTTCTTAGGCTTCTAGAAAGCAAAGACATGGGGCAAAACAGGGGACAAAACCTTGTTTCTTGAGAAAATCAAGCCTTCAAGACAGTTTGCTAATGGCTTGCTTGGGAACAACAGATGACACCCATTGAACTGCAAGGTGCCATGCACAGTACTCGTCATTTTGACACCTGAGGCAGAAAAGAGAAGCAGTTTGACCCAGTGCTTTGAGTGCTAGGCTGGTGCTCAGGAAATATAAGTTGAATTCCACAGCAGACCTTGAAATTTGAAATTCGTTGGGTAAACATGGGACAGTCCTCCCCCCCGTTCTCCGTCTCCCCCCCTTCTTACTGTGTTTAATTCTCCCATTACTTCCCAACCAAATATGCCTCGCAGGTTGTTGTGAAAACAAAGAAGGGATGAGGAGAGCTCTGTTTGCTGGTTTGAGCTCATTGGAAGAAATTTAATTACCGCTAATAAGAACAATTAAGGTCGTGAACGAAAATTTAACAATAATAAATTCAGTAACAAAGAATTTGCTGCCCTTTTATCACACATACAAATTTGCTGCCTGGGATGGGTGCCTCACTCTCCCTAGGCAGAGCTTGGAAACTACTTTTTTTCCACACTGTAGTACCCAGAATTCCCCACCCCTAGGAAGTGTAGTCTCAAAATACAGCATTTCTAAATCCTATCCCCCAATTCAAGGATGTGCTACTGTAACTCCAGTCAGCCCATGACATCATGAAAGAGGTGGAAGCTGCTTTCTAGGAATGTGTGGATGGACACAGCCAGCCCACCCCCTTCCCTGGAAATTAACAGCATTTCAGTTCAAAAAGTTTGTTGCTGCTTTATGGTAGTAGGTGATACATGCATTGGCTGAGGTTCAAGCTGCTTAAAATGACACGCTTCCCACTGTTTCACACGCCTAGCTCTTGTCTGGAAATTCAGGGCTTTTCATATCTGGAGGACAGGGAAGGATCATCAACAGAACTGGAGGCAACTTTGAATAAAGAGCACGCAATCACACATCCTACCCACGTACACCCTAGTCCTAAGCATCAATTGCCCGTACCTCTTCCTGCCACCAGAGTGCTTTTTGCCAACGCCTGCACGTTCTGTGAAATGTCAAGTTTCCACATGGTGAATACAGATGGAGCAAGCTGTTCCTAATCATAATAACAGAAGAAATGCCCTGTTATTTACATCAAGGACTCATTTAGTCCACCACTCTTGATTTCTAACAGCCACCAACCCCAAGAGACACGGAAGGAGATGGAGATAGTCAGCGCTCCGTCACTTGCTTCCACTATCTTAAACTCTGAACCTGGGCATAAACATTGCTATGATGCTTTGCCCTGGGTGATCACAGAAATTTCCATTTTTTTCTGGTAAGGGCACCATACAGGGGTAGTGGGGCACTCTGATTTCATCAGGAAGTGCGCTGTTGAGGTTACTGGGATAGCACCCTCTGTGGGTTTTACTCCAAATGTAGAGGAGCTGTGTAAGATGATGAACCTCTTCATGGGGGAGACTATATGATTTTGGATAGCTCCCTTAAAAATTGAGACTAAAATCTGAAGGAGAGCCATTCATGGGCACAGATGAGGATCTCACATGGGCTGTCTTGGTAGTATTTGGACATAACGCATGATTAATGAAGTTCAGGACTTCTTTCACAGCTACCATTTTCCATGGGGTAGCTGCGTTAGACTGCTATAGTGACTGAATAACGAGTGGGGTTTCTGGCCATAAGCATCCATTATCACTGCAGAGGTAGGACGATGCTCCCAACTGGACATGGAGATTTCATATGCAGATACTGTATGATATAGCCTCAGTCAACAAAGATGGCAAATATATGTTTTCCTGAGATTTATATATAAGTTCAATTTATTTATTATTTCACGTTCCATTCTATTTGGGAACCTAAAGTATTTTATAAGACATTGGTGAAAATCCTAAAGTATTTTTATGACAAAGATCTTGGTCTGCCAGTGGAAGGACAATAAGAGTGGGGCTAATCTGGCATTCTTTGGAGTGGAATTTCAGAACCTGGGGTTAAGCAGTGAAAGTCTTCTCACAACGCATGAAGTGATCCGGTTCCAAAATGAAATGCGGGAGCCCAGCTGGCGTTCGGAACTGGTCCAAACCTCCGGAACGAATTCAGCCAATCCCTTACCTTGCATTGGGCTCATATGGGGCTAAACTCCAATGAAGAAGAAGCCTCCAACATCATCTTTCCTTCTCCCTGGCACTGGCCAATCAGGAGCCATGCAGGGAAATGTGTCATCCCGCCTCCCTGTCTGATTGGACCACAGGAGTATTACAGCTGTGCATTAGCCATGCTGATATATATTTATATAGAAGACTTCGAGGTGAAAGATTCTAGCATGCTTTGGAAGCATGCTTTGCGGTGCTCTGTAGTATAGTTTGCCTTCTTTGGCTTTGAACTTTGGACCAAAGATTCTCACTCTCAAAGACAAGTTATTTGCTGAAAACTGTATTGGAAGTCCCAGAGTTTTGCTTCGGTTTGGGTCTAGTTGGTGCCTTGTGAGGAATGATAAATTGGATTATCTTTACAGTTTCTGTGAATGAGTGTTTGGAGGTGGAGTAGTATCAGTGCTTTTGTGGCTCATTCTCGAGAGCTGTTTTTATTTGTACCAACTTTCTGTTGGGTCCTGTGCAAGGCTAACTCTACCATTATGCAGAGTGAAGCATAGCTCTTAGACAGCAGGTTTCCCCTTGGCTGCCACAGAAGGAGAGAACATGGTTAATTTTAAGGCTGTGCTGGAGCTGCTGCTTCTAATTAAGGCCGGTTTTGACTTGGTTTGAACCCTAATCTGTATCAACATTTAGAGGCATCCTAGCCCCCTCATAAGGACTAACCTTGCCAAGTAGCCGACAGATGGGTTAAGGGCTAGGTTGTTTGTTTGTTCATTGGTTGCACATTAAAAGTTTTCTTTAGGGTTTGTTTAAAATTTATAATGCATGTGCTGCTTTTCAACAGCATGGCAGTGTCTGTGAAGTTTGTGGATGGCTTGTTACTCGTGTGTTCGAGAGAGCAAACACGCTGTAACCTTATGCAAGCATGATATTAATAGAGGATCTGAATTTTTCCTGTGTATGTTACCACAGCGTTGTAACAGACGTGTATCTCCAGAGCCTGTGTTTGCAGAGCTTACCCTAAGCTGAGTGATGGACTCCATAATGGCTGAGATTCCTTCCACATCATAATTCTGAAATCCATCTAAGATAGCAGTCGTTCATGCAGTATGATGGAATGGCTTCTGGCTAGGTGACAGTTTAGGAAAACAAAAGATAGCAGGTGCCTTAGTAGAGGTGACAGAGCAGCCTTACCTCTTTTCTGTTCCTCTGCTGGTGACGATTCTGGTACATGGTCCAAAATGTGTGGCCGTGTTTTTCTTTGTGGAGTTTACTTATTGAAAGCACAATAGAACCTGTGTTAAAATGGAAAGGTGACTTATATTCATTATTATATTTTGAGAGCGAGAGCGAGAGCGAGAGAGATATGTTGGATGATGCCACTGGCAAAGTTGTTATTGGAAGCATATCAGTCCCATGAAGCTGGCTTTCTCATCACAGCGTCTTGGCAGAGTTATGGAACAAGCCATCTGTGTCTTATTGTTTCTTGGGCTTGATTTATTCATTGAATTCTTGCTCCCCACTGCTCAGTGCTGTGGGAGTGCCACAACAGCAGAACAGGATCCATTTATGCACATGGACAACAAAAAGAATGTCAACGCTGTAGAATGCTTTCTCCAACCTGGTGCCCTTAGGATAGTTCAGACTACAACTCCCACCAACCTCCTGTATTGTTCCTGCTGGTGTGAAATGCTCAGCCGTTATGCAGTCCATCACTCAGCTTGTGTCTTTGTGCAGTGCATTTTGGGAGTGCCAAGTTGAGAGGGTTTTGTGTGACCGTGGTTTCATTCAGAATGGCAGTGGCAGGAGTTCCAAAAATTTGGAAAGCACAGCTGATGGAGGAGTGTGAATTCGTTTGATTTCACTTTTTTCCAGCTAGCGATGAGCAGAAGGATCGTGTTGGTTCCAGTAATGAGTTTGCAGTCCTACTTGTTAGGTGTCATTTTCTCACAGGGATCGGGGGTGGGGTGGGGTGCCACAGGGTTGAAATCATACAGGTTGAATCCTTATGAGGATGTATCGCAGAAGGATGGCAGTCTTGTGAAAGTAGGAGAAGGCTTGGTCTGGTGGCACCCTTTATCAAAGTGCTTCCTTGTGTTGGCCATACCATAGAGCAGAGGGAGGTGGCAGATGTCATAAAAGGAAAGTCACTTTTTTAAAAAATTATGTTGTTATAGTCCTGCCATGGAAAGGTGTTTGGTGGGTTCCTCATGTCCCAAAGTAGCATGCTTAACTGGTTGCATTGTCCACCTTGTTGGAGTCTGGTGTAAGAGTATTTACCAAATTGTTTTCCATAGGGAAAAATTCCACAGAGGGAGTTTTTTAATAGTAGTTTAGTCTAACTCAGTGGCTCATCAAATATAGGCTCCCCAGAGGTTCTTAAACAAAAATTCCAAGAAGTGTTCACCATTGTCTGTGCTGGCGAGGATTTCTGGGAGTTACAGTCCAAGACCATCTGTATCCCCAAGGTTGGGAACTATTGATCTAATTCATAGACACAGATCACAACACTGCAACACAGTGTGTTTCTCTATGTACGCCAAAATAATACATTAATTTAGGACTGTAACCATCATTGCCATTGGTGCAGCCCAAATACTCGATCTAAGGAAAGGCAGTTGTTTTAAAAGTGGCAGAATGGATAAAAATCAAATTTTAACAACTCAGATATGCTTGATGTGTTTTTTTTAGAAAATTCTCTGTGTTGACAGCTTTAATTTTAAAATGTAATGGCATAACTATCTCATTGAGGAACAGATATTATAAATTCTAATTCTGTATTACAGTATAAGACAATGTACTCATAGCATTTTTTTAAAAAAGTTTCGTAAATACTGTAGTTTCCATCAGTTCTTTGATTAGGGCCTCAGTTTTATGTAGTTCTGTACAGATGAATTAGATTGATATTTCTATCTCACTTAGTCTTGGATAGCTCAGTGACTTAGGAAGCTGATCAACTTCCCTATGTTTCTTGGAGTGGAAGAGTCAGCCTGTGTGGCCTTGGTGAAACTAAATAGTCTTAGATCCATTGTCCCCCATCCTCACCCCGCCCAAAGAAGACAATGTTAAACCACTTTTGACTATTGTATGTCCATATCCTCGGTTTTGTACATGTTGCAGAACGTGCAGCAGCTAATTGTCAATTGGTTGAGGTCATCTCTGTTGTGCAACTGAGTATGCATCCAAGATGCATCCAACACCATATTAATTAGGACAGTGCATGGATTAGCTTACGTGAATACCAATAGGATTCCCGCCTGTACCTTAGAAACCCTGGAAGAGATTGCCATGAGTTGGAATCGACTTGACATGTTTAGCCTGACGAAGAGGAGATTGAGGGGAGACATGATAGCAGTCTTCCAATACCTGAAGAGTTGCCGCAGGGAAGAGGGCATTGATTCATTCTCAGTTGCACCTGAAGATATGACAAGAACCAATGGGTGGAAACTAATCAGAGGGAGAGCTAACCTGGAAATAAGGAGAATAAGGAGAAATTTCCTGATGGTGAGAGCCACTAAACAGTGGAACAGCTTGCCTCCCAATGTTGTAGGTGCCCCATCGCTGGAGGTTTTCAAGAAAAGATTGGACAGCCATCTCTCTGGCTGTCCTTGGGCAGAGGGTTGGACTCAAATATCTACAAGGTCTCTTCCAACCCTATAATGATTCTGTGACTCTATGATTTGACTTACGTTTCCAAAGACCCATACTTGCTGAAGCATTATATGAGAATTAACAGGCTTGAATAAGCCCCCTTTTTCAATGGTAACTGAATTTGTTCCCGGAGTTTTGTTTGCTTGCTTGTTTGTTTTGCCTCAGCATGGTGTAGTGTTAGAAGTTCTTAAGAGGAAGGAGGGTTTCCATTTAAAAAAAATCTCCCAAGATTGCTTTCCATCGTTTCCTTGTGAGCTGCTTTTCCTCTGTAGCAACTGGGAACCCTTGCTATTGTCCCTGTGCAACTTTGGGTTTGATCAGACAGCTGCAAAGCACGTGCCTGGTTTTGCTGGAAGGAGTCACTTTAACCGGAACAATCTGTATGAAAATATGAAAATGACCCTTCCGTCTGCTCCAGCCTAACTTCCACAAATAGAAGCTCTAAAGCTGGACCAAATGATGATCACCCCTTTGCGTGCACAAGTCAAGTCTCGACATCTGAAGTATGATATGTATCAAACTCTGGTTTGTTTCTCCTCCTCCTCCTCCTCCTCCTCCTCCTCCTTCTGGCTTATTTTGGCTTTTATTTTGGCTTGGTCCAGGTGGGACAAGTACATGCCACTGTCAAGCACTGTTTTAGTCATCCCCTTGATCAGGATCCGCTGACCTCCAGGATGAGACCCTTTTTGGCCAGAGTATCCTCGGCAGCATGGAAACTCTGGCTTCTTTTGTAAAAACAAAACACACACACAGACACACACACACAGAGGGGGGAGAGGGAGGGAGGGAGAGAGAGAGGGAGAGAGAGAGAAGGAGGAAGAGATTTTACTTTGTGTAAAATCTTATGCACATTAGTGGTTAGATGGCTTTTCTTAGGTTTAAGGAAGTAGACCCTGCTAATAATCAACCTGGTACCCTGGAGTTCCTGGACACATTCCTTCCTTCAGGATTAGAATTGAAACCATCATTAGATCAATGAGCTGTGTAATTAAATTGTTTGAAAGCAATTGTTGAATTTTATTCTCCAATCAGGGATCTGTATCAGATTACGTATGAGTTCTGAGATGGAGCCAAGTTTTGGAAACTTTAAGCCCCTTTATCCTAAAATGTGACTAATTGGACTCGTGATTAATGGTGACAGATGGGAAGCTTTCCAAATCATAACTGCAGTCACATATATTAATGTGGTACTCCAGTTGGAGAGCAAATGCCACTTGAAAGCCAAGAAGACCTAGGGTCTCGGTCTCCAAGTTTGGCTTGTGAGCGACTTCTGAAATGTAAAAGCATGCAGTGACAGCTACTGCTGGCAGAACAATCCCTGATTTTAGGCAGAATTGGAGATCTTATTAAACTTATTAAAAATGAAGTTCATGAATCTTAACTTCAATATTCCTTATTGAAGATCTGTCTAATCTAGCATCCTGTTTCCGCTCGGGCAAGCCAGCAACGTATGGGAAGCCCACAAGGTAGACATGAACACACGTGCCTCCAATACATGATCTCCAGAAAACGGTAATCATTGAGAAGCATGCTGACTCCAATACTAGGAAGTATAACAGCTCTTTAAGGGGAGTGTATGTACCATATATACATATGCGTATATAACACAATATCTCAAAATATGCAGTATGGCTTAGCACAATACTATATAGCCTGTGTAATGTGTATAATACAGAGATGGGATATAATAAATGGCCAGTATCCTTTGGGGTTTACTGAAAACAGAATGGCAATTGCACGGATGGGTTTTGCATTTTGGAGGGTATTTGTTGCATGTCTGGCTGTGTCATCAGTTGGGTAAATCAACTTGCATCATTGCTATTCTGTGCACAGTAAAATTCAATAGAATGGTGATATTTAGACTAGATATTTTCATGCTCTTAGCTGCACTGCATTTCTGGATAGTTGTGTATCTGTGCTTTTTGAGGGTTCCTTTTTGAGAGTGATAGCTTTCAGATTCTCCCAGCCTAAAGGCCAAACTGTGGTGTCTGGCTCCAAAAGGAGAAATTAATACCTGGACTGTATTTGAGCCACAGAGCAAAATGTAAGTTCATCACATAGCATGAGCAAAAAATGTTGACTATACTGTGTTTTTATCAGGGGTGGCGTGAATGGAGTAAAAAATGGAGTCCAGTTGCCTCCAGTTTGCATAAAACTAGAAGCTCTCTGTCTACTGAGCTATTTGTGACAGATCAAGAAAAAGATCTTGGTGTGTTGGTGGACAGCTCCATGAAGGTATCTACCCAATGTGTGGCAGCGGTGAAGAAGGACAATTCCAAGCTAGGGATTATCAAAAGGGGAATTGAAAATAAAACAGCCAACATTATAATGCCATTGTACAAAACGATAGTAAGGCCGCACCTGGAGTATTGTGTACTATTCTGGTCACCACATCTCAAAAAGGACATAGTGGAATTGGAAAAGGTGCAGAAGAGAGCAACTAAAATGATTACTGGGCTTGGGCATCTCCCTTATGAGGAAAGGCTAAAACATTTGGGGCTCTTTAGTCTGGAAAAAAGGTGCCTGAGGGGGGATATGATTGAGACGTACAAAATTATGCAAGACATGAGTAAAGCGGATAGAGGGACGGTCTTCCTCTCACAAAATATCAGAACTAGGGGACATCCACTCAAATTGAGGTCTGGGAGAGTGAGAACAGACAAAAGAATTTTTTTTTTTTACCCAGCATGTTGTTAGTTCGTGGAACTCCCTGCCACAGGATGTGGTCATGTCATCTGGACTGGATGCCTTCAAAAGGGGATTGGACAGATTCCTGGAGGAAAAGTCCATCACAGGTTACAAACCATGATGGAGATGTGTAATCTCCAGTCTTAAAACTGGGGTCCTTCAAGGGCCAGATACAGGGGAGTGGTATCAGGAGACAAATATCTAGTCTTGTGCAATCCCAGATGCATCTGGTGGGGCCACTGTGAGATACAGGAATTTGGACTAGATGGGCCTTTGGCCTGATCCAACATGGCTCTTCTTATGTTCTTACTGGTTTTCATTGCTTGCTTCTTAGGTCTCAGTGTCTTGTATCTCTGCTTCCCAAGTGGGGAATCAAAGAAAAAGGGTTTAAAATCAGTAAATTTGTCCTATTTCCTGGGGAAGGTTGTGTATCTTCAGATAACCTCACCAGTTACAGCACAGCTAGCAGTGACTTATTTTTTACAAGTGAACAAATATTACTTAAATTCTGCAGAGACTAATTGACACAAAGTGAAACTGGAAAACAGCCCTTGTCACATTTAGGTATGTGCAAACAGTTTACAGGCTGTGTATATTGATAGGGCTGTTTTAGAGATTAGATTGATGAGGAAAGGAATTTCTGAAGATCACTGCTAGGCAGTAAGATTTTACTGGCAGCAGCAATTTTTAGAAAGTCAAGACTCCACCCATCCCATGACTCTCCATGGCCCACAACCTTTGGTGGTGCTGGTGGTGGTGAGGTTTAAGAAATGATTAATTAAAAAAAAGCTGTGGCTGATGATGACTTCTACGTTGCTGGATTTCAGCCACTATGTGCAAGTTGTAGTCCTAAACATACCAACATCAGACTAAGGCCGTCACTTCACGGGGCTCTTCGCATCGCAGCGTGATTGCCTTCGCTTTGAATGCGAAGGCGATCACGTGGTCTCCCTTCGCCCCCACCCCTCTTTCTCTGTCCTCACCATGCGAAATTTTAGGTTCGAATCCATTCCTACCTCACGTGCTCCCTTCGCATTCGGAAGCTTACTTGCAACATCCGGTTTCTTTTTTTAAAAAAAAAATGCCACGGCGTATCGATGCATCGATACCCGGCTGTCGAGGCGCACAAGCCAGCGGTCAAGCCCGGCGCTCAAAGGCCCCTGCGGTTGTCCCGAGGACTTGTGGGCTCTGAAGCAGAGCAGCTGGGTTGTTTTTTGGGGGGGGGGCGGGGCGGGGGAGAGGCTTCTCTCAGCTTCATCGCCCTGTGTGCCCCGCCGCCGCTCTGTGGGTGGGCGCGCGCGGGGGTGTCTTGTAGCGGCGGCACCGACACCCCCTCCTCCCTCCCCCCTCCCTCTGCGCAGCCCTTCGCCATCCCTTGCCAGCGGAGGGACTCTGCTCACGTCACCCGGGGACGCTTGCCCCCCCTCTGTTGCCCCTGCCCCGTGTTCAGAAGGCAAGATCAAAAGAACGGGTTACCCGAAATATCTATGCATCGGCATTTCGGACAAAAAGTAAGTTAAAAAATAAATAAATATATATATTAACTGGCCACACGTGACTTTGGATGCGAAGCGGGATGCGAAGCGAGGAAGATTCCCGGCCTCCGGCAGGGGAATCTCTCGCCCCGCTTGGAGCACGGTTTAGGGGGCGTGGTCGGGGTGGCGCCGAATCCAAAGAGGAGGAGCGTGCGGACTGAAGCGATTGATTCGCACGGAAATTACGGCTCGCTGCGCAGCGAGAGGTTCGTGAAGTAACGGCCAAAGTTCCACTGAACTCTGTGGTACTTCCTTCTGAAGAGGTTTGGTTCATTAAAACAAACAAACCACAAATTACTTCATAGCTGGGATTGAAAGAACATGAGATTAAAACATATGAATGTGAAAGAAACAAAAAAAACAAAAACAAAAAAATAAAAAAATTGAGTCATCCAAACCAAGATATATGAGTGCTCAACTCTTAAAAGTGTGGATTTATGAGTATTGAATGATATTGGTGCTGAATTAGGGTTGCCGCCTTTTTTCTGAAAAAATTACAGCCCTGTAAAAACTAGCACATAGGTTGTGCATCTCTGTGTAACACTTTTTGTGTTCTGTGGGGCTATTTGCTTACTTAGGTATCTATAGTATCGATATGAACCTTATAAACACAATTTTCACACAATGTCTCTTATTCACTGTTATATAACAGACAACACGAGCAGTTCAAACAACAAAACATTTTGTGCATCAGGATCTCAGCAACGGCACCACAGCCAAAGTTGCTTGTAGAAATTGCAAAGTTCAAGTACCCTTTTGAATTAAAATTCAGACAAAAAACGCAAGATACTTTTTTCAGTTGTATTGGATGTTCATAAATAGAATTAGCTCTACATGCAGTGTATTCAAAATCCTACAATAAAATATCAGTTGAGTTGCATAGCCATGAATCGGTTATGTGGATCCATTTCTCCAGCACTGCAGAAGCAAATACTGTAGGAATTATACATAGACCAAGTTGGCAAAGGTGTCAGCAGTCTAAGTGGGAACAGCCCCTCTGGCCTCTTTAGCTTTCTTGCTCTTTCTGAGTCAAATCTGTTATTCATGGCCATACTTTTTCTTAGTCCCAGCTCTTTGGGCTGAACCAATAGTTCATAGGGCAGTGGCTCTCAACCTTCCTAATGCGTCAACCTTTTAATACAGTTCCTCATATTGTGGTGACCCCTTGCCCTGCTTGGAAGAGGCCACAAGCCCCCTTTGGCAGGCCACTTCCCCAGGTGCCATAGAGGACTTCCCTCTACAGGCACCCCTAGCCAATAGCAACCTTCGGTGCCATTGACTGACATCCCCTCCAACCTATCAAGCTGTAACTCACTCTTCCCCCCTTCCTCCCCCTCCTTCTCCAGATACAAGCCATTTGTGCCTTTTTCTTCACTGGCTCATGGCAACCCCTGTGAAATGGTCGTTCACCCCCCCCCCAAGGGCCCCCGACCCCCAGATTGGGAACCACTGTCATAGGGGGTTGCATGTGCTTTTGTAGATCCAACTTCCTCAGTCATTTGTTGTTTTCCTATTATGCCTTATGTATTCACAAATATATCCCAGTGGCAGGGGCAGTCCTGACTATATGAGGATACAGGCAGTAGACAAAGGGATAAAGCCTCCCCCCCCCCGCCCCCAGAGGCTCCCATCTTTAACACCTAACACAGCAAGCAGTTTCCATGCCAGGAAACTATGGGATTTGGGCAGTGTGAATGGGAGAGAATTGTCTTTTGTTTTTGATGACTTTTCCCAGGGGGTGAGGGTGTGTGTGGGAGAAGCAGACGTTTGTTAAAAAAAAAAGTGAATGCCAGAGGAAGTGAAAAATTTGGGTGGTTCCCTTGTAATTGGAACTTTAAAGAGCTTGCAATGGAATTGTATAGATAATGGCTTGGAGCTGAGCTCCACCGAGTTTGGGAAGTCACTCCCATATGAATAATGTACAGGACTGCAGCCTTGGCTAACATTGTGAAAGATAGCTCTGACAGCAACAGGAAAATAGTTTGGGAAAGTTACTATTTGGGACAACAATTTAATTGTGCACATTGCTTTTTCAAATTTGGAGCCATGAGTTATATTAGCTCAGTTCAGCTATTAATGCTGCAAACAGTACAGAAAATACCAGACACTGGGATGACATGGTATGTATGTATGTATGTATGTATGTATGTATGTATGTATGTATGTA
>JAHTLZ010000275.1:5678387-5713519 GCA_023846285.1 Phrynocephalus versicolor | reverse complement strand
TGTATGTATGTATGTATGTATGTATGTATGTATGTATGTATGTATGTCAAAGACAAAAAAACAAAATAACGAATAACGAATAGACACTATAAAATATGTATAAATGTTGAGGACAAAAATAATATTACTGGTAGAGGAAGGCTTTTGTTGGCCATGTGTAAGTAAGGGCAGGTCTCTTTGTGCCACTGAGGGTGCTTTCAAATGGAACTTTTGATTGTGCAAACACTGTGCCGGATGGATGGGATTTTACAGAGTTTCAAATGTCGTTATCTTTCTTTTGCATCTCACCTACGTTCTCCCACCTATTGGGCTTGCTTTTCCTGCCACTCAAAATCCATTAAGAAGTTAAAGGTAGAATAGCTCCACATTGATTTAGGCTTAATAGTACTAGGAACTATCAATCTAGCTGCAGTGTTGAATTTGCACATTTATGAATCTGTACTTTCTATTTACAATAACATCTGAGGTTGCCTTGGCCAATGAAAACAGAAAATAAGGCACCCAAGAGATACAGCTTTTTTTAAAAAAGTTCTCTAGCATATTTGTTTTGGTTTTGCCAGTTCATCTTTGACTAGGTCACCTAATGGGAAACACTCTAGCTTATAAGGCTGTCCTGAAAAACACACACACTTCCTCTGTCTGGCTGCCATGCCACCATTTTTATCATCATAAATTCTATCATCTGTGAGCTAAGACACGGAAGTCTCCTTTTTTAAAAAGCAATAACACAGAATTTTGCAATTTGAGGGGTATAGAATTCATCAGATCACAGAAAATGATGGGGCTGAGGATGGAAGTTTAGGTTTTCAGATTAGATTATTTGAAGGAGAAAGTAATGTTGCATTAGAAGACTGGCTACTTTCTTAAATTTAATTTTGTAAAGTGAGGCCAATACTGTTTACATTTGTAAGTCCCCTCTGGGTGGTGAAACATCTGCTCCTGAACGAAGAGGCTGACTTGACCTGAATTGCATTTGTTTTTCCAAGCTCAGCTCAAGGTATTGATTTGAACCTATGCAACTCTGAATAATTTGGGCCCTAGCTGTCTAAGGAATTGCCTATCTCATTATAAGCATATTAGGTTGCAAAGATCTTCAGGAGAAGCTCTCTTGAGGCTGCCATAATCTTTGGAGGCCTACCGGATGCAGGAAAGGGAGATTGCCTTTGTTTCTCTCAGATCATGGAATGTGTTCCCCTCAGGATCGCAGTCACTCTCATTGCTTTTAAGAAAGGTGCAAAGATGTATCTCTTCCATGTAGTCTTTTACCATGTTCTGATGTTTGTTTGCTTATTTATTTATTAACTTATATTAGGTATACTGTATAACATTCTTCTACCCATATGGGACCCAAGGTAGCTTCAAAACAATGAAAACCATAAAATAATTAACAGTTTTAAAATACTGTCTGTCTGTCTGTCTGTCTGTCTGTCTGTCTGTCTGTCTGTCTGTCTGTCTGTCTCTGTCTCTCTCTCTCTCTCTGTGTGTGTGTAAAACAATATTAAAAACAACTTTAAAATCTTTAATTTTTAAAAAATCTATGCATTAATAAACAAAGCATAACAATTATGATCACAAGAAGAGCCCTTTTGGATCAGGCCAAGGGCCCATCTACACCAACTTCCTGTATCTCACAGTGGCCTCACCAGATGCCTCTGGGAGCACATGAGATGACTAGATACCTGTCTCCTGATACCACTCCACTGTGTCTGGCATTTTGAGGTACCCTTATTTTCAGCTTGGAGGTAACACGTATCCTTATCATGGCTTGTAACCTGTGATGGACTTTTCCTCCAGAAATCTGTCCCATCCCCTTTTAAAGGCATCTAGGCCAGATGCTGTCACATCCTGCAACAAGGAGTTCCATAGCCTAACAACATGCTGGGCAAAGAAATATTTCTGTTTCATTCCTGAGACATTTATTGCTTAAAAGCATGCCTGAAAAGGAAGGTCTTTCCTTGGTGACAGAAGGACAAGAGAGAAGGGGCCAACCTGGCTTTTTGCATGCAATGCATTCCAAAGCTTGAGAGCAAAACCCCCTCTCAGTGTCTTTGCCAAAAAAGCTTGAAGCATGATGGAACAGAGAGAAGGAACCATGTTTATTATGATGGTGTTAGTTGTTTAATTGTTGTATTTCATTTTGCTCTTAAGCCTTGAGAAATGTCCACAGCTTTCAGATTTGCTTTAGTAAAGCCAAAAGGATGACGAATGAAACAAAACAAAATGAATTAATGAATGGATCATGGCTTATAGAGGTAAAGTATATTAAAGGCGTCAAAAATACTTGGCAAACTATTCCAGTCCTCCTAGAGATCTGCCAGTAGCTCTGGCAGATCTCGGCTATTAAAATGAGAATGATATCAGGATAAACATACATTTTTAAGAAAATGTAACTAGAATAAATGAACCAGATAATTATCATAATTTTTATCATTCACCTCAGTGTAACCTCTGACAACTTCAACTTTCTTTGAAGTGACTATTGCAAGGAGTGAATTAGGATAAGCAAAGAGACTGCAGAAGGATTTCCATGGTAGCAAAAATCAGCTGCCTGTGGAGAAAGTATCTATTCTCTACCCCCACCCTCATCTCTGACTGAAGGAACAGGGATTTTGTTCCCAGAAACAGATAAAGCATATGGAAACTCTTGTCTTCAGTCTTTTGCTTTGGCTGAGGGGAAGTCTTTGTGTTCATCCTGGGGGAATGTAAATAACTTTGTTTTGGCAAACACACAAGAGTTTCTTCTCACCCATGGTTTACCTCATGCTTTTACTGGACCAATGAGCCTCTTTTGTTGAGCCACCCACCTTGTGAGTGACCCTTTAGCCTCAGAAATGGTAACGTTTCATATCAAACCTAAAGATGTACACACACAAATACCAAGAACATAGACATTGTGTGTAAAAATTATGATTGTTGTTTAATTTAATTTTATTACCGCCCTAAATGGAAATGTGGTATAAGCAAAGATCCAGAAATCTTTCGTGTGTTACAGTGAGGCAATTGAGGCAATATGCATACTCATATTTAGGAGATGCTGCTGGTAAATAATCAGTTGAGGTGTTCATTATTAGATTGGAAAGAACGTTTGATGAGCTAGACTGTTGAAGAGTATTGTTATAAGAAAGATTTTGTGTATTTTAATTATTTTTTGTTTGTTAGATTTATATCTGATGCTTTAAACCTTAAAACCTTGCTCTTTCAAGAGGCCTTTGGCAACCAAGTACAACTTACACAGTTTCTTTTCTTTTCTTTTTTTTACCCGCCATCTGCTATCATTGCCATTATTTTTAAAGATGTTGGGCCATTGAGGCCTCTATTATGCCTGTGAAGGGTGCTAGCAGTGCTTATTTTAATTTCCTGTTTGTCTGTCGTGTTGTATTGTGTATTGACACTGTTTATTGTATCTTGTATTGTATCTTGTATTGTACCTTGACCATTGCTGCACCGGTTAGATTGCTGGAAGCTGCCCAGAGTTCCCTTGGGAAGATGGGCGGTGTATAAATCCAACAATAAATAAATAAATAAATAAATAAATTTTCCTCCATTGGATTCAAAGTCGGTACATGCCTCTCTGTCTCCAAATTTACTCTGTGCCTCATTTAACCTTACAAGCCTCTCTCTCTCTGTGTGTGTGTGTGTGTGTGTGTCAGAGAGAGAGAGAAAGAAAGAGAGTGAGAGTGAGAGAGAGAGAGAGAGAGAGAGACTCATCTATTAATGGAACTTTGAGTCCATTACAGGAAAGGTGGGATATAAATATATACACTGTTGGGGAACACTTGAAAAGTATATTTACAAGGGATCCCTTCAATAAATTATTCTCAATATATAATCAGTAGGTATAGCTAATACTTTAATATATTACTTTGAATTAACCACACAACTGCAAGTGTATAATTGCATCTTTGTTTCACTCAAGCTTCTAAAAGGCCTCACACCTGTCCAGCCATGATTAATGCCCTCCTTATTTTGTATCTATAACCTTCAGAAAACATCCAGAGAGCTAGTTTGAACCGGTTTTCTGAATAACTTCACTCAGTAGCCTAACTTCTTGCAATGTTCTAATTGTCTCTTTTGAATGACTTCTAAGGAGCATCAGGTGGATAACAGAACTTGGGAAAATAAGGAACATGTTTTTTTCAACATGAGCAACTTTGGAGTGTGTTCCTTTGAAGATGAGGAAAATGGGAATTGATTGGGTCAAGCATATTCTGATGAAAATGATGCTTTACTCTAACGTAACTATAGAGGCGAAACTTGAAAAATTAGAATATGCCATGCCGCATTGAGGCAGTTGATCTCTCTGTGCATTTTGCTTGATTGGATAATTGCAATAATTGCAAAGCAAAAAGGGACAGGTTGTCTGGTTGGGAGTTGCATTCTCCACTGTGCTTCCTGTGAGTAGAACCAGCCTGGGTGGCCCTGGAGAAGCTGCACAGTCCCCGAGAATCTATCCCCCAAAAGAAGGGCATGGCAAACTACTCTCTACCTAGGAAACCTTGAAAAGTGTCACTGTAAGTCAGAATCGACATTATGACACATGATGATGATGATTATCAACGAAGATGTAGCATTAACAAATAAAACATGAAAAGTTAGTTCTCAGATACCTCACCAAACTAGGATTAAAATATTTCAGCAATAGCTTGGGTTGATGTTTAAATTCTCAGATGATGGTTTCCAGCCAGCTTGCAAGCCTAACTAAGCAGCCAACGATTTAAAATTGCATGTAAGCCATGGCATGTGCTGTGCTTCTGTATGGTGTCTGAAATGACACATCATAAGAACATAAGAACAGCCTTGCTGGAACAGGCCACAGCCCATCCAGTCCAGCATTCTGTCTCACACAGTGGCTTACCATTTGCTTCATGGTATTCCCAAGCAGATGTCTTCACCTGTTTATGATTCCCCGCAGATAGCATTGAGAGATATCCTGCCTATCTCTCGAACCCAGAGGTTGTCCATGATGATAGCCATTGATACCCTTGTTCTCCATGAACTTGTCTTAAAGCTGTCAAGGCTGACAGCTGTCACCACTTCTTCTGGCAGGGAGTTCCACAGACCAGTGATCCTCTGGATGAAAAAGTACTTTCTTTTATTTGTTTGAGATCTAGCACCCAAAAGTTTCATGGAGTGCAAATGAATTGCTTTGCTTCCAGAGGTCTCTGCACTATAAAAAATACATTAACTAAGGATGTGGTGAGTGAAAATAAGAGCACAGAATTGCTTCTTAACTGTGGTCCCTCTCTCTATTTGAACATGTTTGATCCATGTTCTAAGCTCCTCTTGATACAACCTGAGAGTTGGCATGGCATGTCCGTTGAATTGGATGTTTTAGGCTGTGTCAGTGGTAACGGTAAAATATAATTTCCATGTGTGTCTATAATAAAGTGTTAGGAGGTTATAAAACAGTCTAAGTTAATAAGTTTTAGAATATGAGATTTCTGCAGCAGGTAATAATAGCACATTCTATAGCTTCAGTTATGTTTGTCTTTCCATTCAGATTACACTGATGTTTGTATTTCATCATCTTACTTAATATAGATATGAATGGCTAGAGAATGAAAGTAATTATTTAACACTGTTTTTCACAGGTCCATGCCTTTTTAGGTGAGACATGACCTTGATGAACATAGGACTGTACTGTATATTATTAGATCACACACACCCATGCTAATAGTACAGTAAAGGGATGTCCCTATTTTTAAAAATTCCCTTCAATCTCTCCCCCTTCCCTCTTTTACATATCAGACAAAGCAACAAACAAACAACGTCACCGGATTCAACTGGGTGATGATTTGTCGGCTCCTTGGACACGCCACTGTGGGGTGCCCCAGGGGTCGGCAATCTCACCCATGCTGTTCAGTGTTTATATGAGGCCGCTGGCAGAGGTCATAGGAGATTTGGAGTTCGCTGCCATCAGTAAGCTGATGACACCCAGCTCTATCTCTCCTTTTCTTCCTCTGCAGAGGAGGCAGTATGCTCCCTCGACCTGTGCCTGGAGGCGGTCTTGGAATGGACCAGGACCAACCAGTTCAAGCTGAACCCGGAGAAGACTGAGGTTCTGTTCTTCGGGGCACCTTCGTCCGGGAACAATGGCCCCCTCCCTAGCCTGGGGCGGGGTTCCCTCCAGCCTACGGACAGGGCCAGGAATCTGGGCGTGGTCCTGGATTCAGCCCTCTCCCTGGAAGCCCAGGTGATGGTGGTCTCCAGGGCTGCTTTTATCCATCTCTGCAGGATCGCCCAGATCTGTCAGTACCTTGATGAGTCCTCCCTGAGGACAGTTGTGCAGGCCCTTGTGATCTCGAGGATTGACTACTGCAATGCCCTCTACGTGGGGTTGCCCTTGAACCTTGTCCAAAGGCTGCAACGGGTGCAGAATGCGGCGGCCAGGCTGGTGGTGGATGCTTGTAGATTCAATCACATCACCCCAGTTCTGGTATGCCTGCATTGGCTGCCTGTTGCCTTCCGGATAAGGTTCAAGGTCCTGGTTTTGATTTTCAAAACCCTCTACGGCTTGGGACCAGAGTACCTGTCGGAGCGTATCTCCCAGAGGTCAACTGAGGTCAGGCCCACTAGAATGGCACAGGCGCATTCACTTAGGGTGGCCACACCCAGGGAGGCATGGAAATCGCTCACGCGTGACCACACCTTCTCTGTGGTAGGCCCCACGTTGTGGAACCATCTCCTAGTGAGCTGCGCCTAGCACAGTCCCTGACTGCCTTTAAAAAGGCTCTGAAAACCTTCCTTTTTAAAGAGGCATATGGCAACCTTTTTACTTAATTTTTTCATTTTTAATTTATTTTTTTATTTTTATTATTTTATCTTATTTTATTTTATTTGCCGCCCGCATCGTCTCTTGTGGAGGGTCTTGCCCCTCCTTATTTTATCAGCACTCTGTTGTTCTTTTTTGTTATATACTGTTGGTTTTGTTTTAATTGTAAACCGCCCAGAGTTCCGTCCGGAAGATGGGCGGCGTAGAAATATAATAAATAAATAAATAAATAAATAATAAACATGTATTGGCACCTTAAAAACTGACTTGCATTTCAGTGTAAACTTTGAGCTTTGTGGTATCATGGAAACCCAGAGCTTTGAAGTAACGAGTGACATGTAATGCAGCTATTATTTGTGGGAACAGGTATGTAACTCAATTACACTTCATAATGAGAAGTGTAATTGAGTGTAACAAGTAACATTTTTGTTGCATTTTAGCTACTTTTAAAGTGCATTTGTAAAGGCATTTAAATAGACTTTTCCAATTTTCATGCCTTGCTTTTTTATCCATTGTAAATCACAGCCCACAACAAAAATTCCATGAGGTACAAAAGAAGATTGGTGTATCAGAAAGTAAAGGAATAACTAACCGGTTTTCTTTTCTTTTTTCCTTGTAAGTTTAATGATAGCCAACTTTGGAGGCCTCTTTGCATTGAGCTTCAAACAAATTACTTTTAGAACATAAAGTTTCAAGTTTTGTTCAGACTTAAGAGCGCTTTATTGACATGCTCATATGTCATTGTATCAGTTCCAATTGATGGCAGTCTTTCTCGGGGTTTACTTGGTATCCTTGGAAGAGATTTACCCTCCATCTGGGGAGTGCTCCATTACTGGCTGTCCCCAGAACAACTTGATTTGGGCAAGTACATGTCCTTCCTGCACATCATCAATCAGCTCTCATCTAAGGAGAAAACCAGCCCAAGGAGAAAACTGCAGATGTTGAAAATGTCCTTACAGTAGTGATGGACATGGACACCATCTTGAGATTTGGGATCTGCATCCATCGGGGTGTCACATCCTTTTTTTAGAGGGGCAAAAGGCCTCCTCAGATCTACACCATTGAATGGGGGAAATGATGGGGTGAAGAGAACCAGTCTTGGGACACTGGCCATTTGAGAGAAGGAAAATGTGTTTGGGCAGGAACTGAGGATTGCATGGTGCCCACAGACTCTAATTGGGTAGTGCCCGCCTGCCTCCTGTTTGAGGGTACTTCTTGGCCCCTATTAAAGCTTCTGTTTAGACTTTCTGCTAGCAATTCATGATATGAACGGGATGGACTGAGAGTCTTCTACTGAAGCTTTACTTAATTGGATGGATTACTGGGGATGGGGAGAACATACCTGTGTGTCTGTCCCTCAGCCTATCTATCCATCCATCGGTTTTTTCATTCTGAAAATTAGAGTCTCCACCCATAGCTACATCCATTGCTTTACTGAAGTTATAAAACACTGGAGGCCTCAAAGGCTTTCAGTGAGAGGGTGGCTGCTAATATGATCCTCCTCATTTTTGTTTCTGCCATTTTGTAAACATCTGCTTTGTTTGCCTGACTTATTGCAGATAAGTGGAACTTCAGATGGCTGTAGAATCATCGGGAGTTCTGTAAACCCTATCACAATAATCAAGTCATGATGAGATGCCAAAGGAATCGAGATAAACTCAAGTGTTTTACCTGCTTGTTGTACACCTACTGACCTAGTATGGTAGTGTGAGAAGCCAAGATTGGGTGATAAGCTTCTCACACTCTGGATCACTAGGTGTATGACCACATCAATCTCCAGAGCTGTAATAGGACTCTACTTAATACTCTCTGATTTGCATAATCTTCTAGATCCTTCAAATTAATCATTCTTTCACTCTTCGTTGTTATTTTGGGGGTTTAAACATTGAGGATACATTTTCATTGTCATTTTCACACCCCCGCTACTTCTGAAATATACTGCCATTATTTTCGCCTTCAGAAAATGCTGCAGATTGATTTCTTCCTTTGATTTACTGATTGTTGCTAGGCTGTTTTTCTTTTTTAAAAAAAAAAATCTGTTAAGCCTGCAAGGAAACAACACTGCCATCTACTGGGAATCGAGAACTTGCCCTATCTGTTTTCCTTTCTATAGTGGTTGAGAAAATAACCTATTTTATTTCCTTCTGTCTGAACATGAAGTTACAGTTAGACATTTCTGTGTTCTGCTCTGATTTAAATATCTGCACCTTTCCTACTCCTTTTTTTTTTTAACAAAAATAGCAAGTGCATTTCCAGAAATTTACATATACATTTCCTCATATTTTGTGCTTAGACAGTTACACCTGTGATCTTAAGAACATAAGAACAGCCTTGCTGGAACAGGCCACAGCCCATCCATTGCAGCATTCTTTCTCACACAACGGTTCATCATTTGCTTCAGGGTATTCCAAAGCAGATGTGTTCACCAGCTTACGATTCCCTGAAAATGGCATTGAGAGATATCCTGCCTATCTCTCCAACCTGGAGGTTGTCCTTAGGCATCCGTAATGATAGCCATTGATACTCTTGTTCTCCATGAACTTGTCCAATCCTTTTTTAAAGCTGTCAAGGCTGACAGCTATCACAACTTCTGGCAGGGAGTTCCATAGACCAGTGATCCTCTGGGTGAAAAAGTACTTTCTCTTATTTGTTTGAGATATAGCACCCAAAAGTTTCATGGGGTACCCCCTAGTTCTAGTGTTGTATGATAGGGAAAACAGTTTTTCCTTATCTACTTTGTCCACACTGTATATGATTTTATAAACTTCAATGAGGTCACCTCTTCGACGCTGTCATTCAAGAGTGAAGAGCCCCAACTGTTGCAGCCTCAGATTGTAAGGAAGTGTTCCGGTCGGTCCCCTAATCATTCTGGCTGCCCTCCTCTGCACTTTTTCCATTTCCATAATATCCTTCTGGAGGTATGGTGACCAGAACTGTACACAGTACTCCAGATGGGGCCTCACCATAGTTTTAAAAAGAGGCAAAATGACACTTGCTGACTTATATTATATGCCCTTCCTAATGATCCCTAGCACTGACTTTGCTTTTTTCACTGCTGAGGCACACTGGGTTGACACCTTCATTTAGTTAGTTGCCCACCAGAAGACCAAGGTCCCTTTCCTGGTTTGTTACAGAGTTCTGACCCCATCAGTTTTTAAACGTAATGGGTATTTCTTTTTTTTTTTTGGCCCAATGTGCATCACTCTGCACTTACTAATGTTGAAGCTCATTTGCCACTGGTTTGCCCACTCCCCTGGTGTCAAGAGATCCCTCTGGAGCTCCTCACAATCTCTCAGTTTTTACTACCCTGTATAACTTAGTGTCGTTGGCAAATTTGGCTACCTTGCTATTTACTCCTACTTCTAGATCATTTATGAAGAGGTTGAAAAGCAGGGGTCCCAGTACTGAACCTTGGGGGACCCCACTCTTTACCTCCCTCCACTTGGAGAAGTGTCCATTTGACGCTACCCTCTGTTTCCTGTCGCTTAGCCAGTTGCTGATCCAGGACAAGACCTGTCTGTTTATTCCATGACTGGCAAGTTTATTCAAGAGCCTTTGGTGCGGGCCCTTGTCAAAAGCCTTCTGGAAGTCCAGATAAACAATGTCAACTGGATCTCCCTTATCCACATGCTTGTTGACACTTGCAAAAAATTCCAACAGATTAGTGAGGCATGATTTGCCCTTGGAGAAGCCATGTTGTCTCTCCTTTAGCAGTGCCTTCTCTTCTATGTGTCTATTAATTTTAATTTTTAGGATGGTTTCCATCATAGCTGTCAAGTGTTTGCCATGGATGTCAGTTTAAAAACAAACCCACTCATTGAAGGCAGTATTGCCTTAAACTTGCTCATCTAACACAGAAAAAAATGCAAACTGAGGGCTTTTTTTGGTGCTGCCTTGCATTTAGCTAGAATGAAGCGATCTGTGGAGAGCTCAGCCAACAGTTCCTTCAAGGTAAAAAATCAGATTACTCTAAACTTCTTGCTTTCAGCAGTTAAATTTGAGGGTGTGTTAGTTGGTCACCTGGTTGTTGCTTTATTAAACAATCAGTATTTGCAAATCTAGACTTTGGAAATCCAGATTTCAGAAATGCTTGCTGATGAGTTGCAAAGCAAATTCAAATGTACTACTTTCTGCACAGTGAAGGGCAATAAATCCAAGTTAGCAAAAGCAATAAATCCATTCCAGGTTTTAATCCAGACTTAAAAGGAGTAAGTCCAAGGCCTTAAACCTTATCCCCAAACTAGGTTCAGCACCTTAGATGCCTTCTCTACAGTCTGGACTGAAGCCTGGAACAGATTCACTTCCCTTGTGAAACAGAAGTAACCACTCCTAGTCTAGTGCTGCCTCTAATGACTCTCATTTGTTTCTCCTGGGCCTCAGGGCCCAAAAGCTCTTGCATGCACCCTGCCAGGCACTGTGAATGACTTCAGTGGATTGATAGCATAGGCTAATTAGAGACTACACTGTAAACATGGATGCTTAGTGAATGATGCTAATTGCCCTGACATATGCTTGCTAAAGGAAATTGAGGAGGGCAGTCTCCTCCACCACACATGTACTTAATTAGCCCTATTTGTTATAGGTGATATCCGTAGACAGTGATGGATATGTCTGTGGAGAGGGACTGTAATCAGGGCCAGTTGCCTAGGGTGCCAAAACAGAGAGAGGGTGCTGGACAGTCTGCCGCCCCCCCTGCCGTTGGCCACCACCGTCCGTCCCCCCGCCAGCCGCCAGTCGCTGTCCACCCGCTGCCACCCATGCCCGTCGCTGCCCCCCGCCATCCGCCCCCCCACCTGCCCGCCCCCTGCTCTGTACATCCAATTTCTCTACCATGAGAGTATGCTTTAGGCCTTAAAGCACCAGTTGCTCCCAGTTGGGTATAGCATGTAAACTGTGCCTTTGTGAGGCCACTGATGAGTCACAAATTACATTTAGAAGGGAATTTTTCAAGACATCAAATGTTCTGGGGAAGCTTCAGGTGGTGGATTGGCCCACTTGAACTCACACCCAGCCCACATGTGACTTGCTTTTTCTATGTATAAATTTCATAAACCACACTTTCTCCTCCTCAGCTTCTTCCTCAGTTAATTTGTGGAGCATTTCAGGGGGAGCTTTAAGAAAAAGCCCCTTAAGTGGAGGCATGAGAGAAAGAACAATCCACTGAGAATGGAGCATACTTTTTAGCCCACGAATACAAAGTGATTGTTGAGGGTAGAGGATGAGAAACAAGGTGGGTTGATAGAATGGAATAACCTGGACGGGGCCCTTCAAACAAGAACACTCGGCATCGTGTTGTTATATATGAACTAATAATAAATACAGTGGTACCTTGTAGAAAGGAATTAATTCATTCCAAATGAAATTCTGTTAAGCAAAGTTTCCTTTGTACACCCCTCACTTTAGGTGAGAAACACTGTTTGAAAGGTAGGCGTAATGCTTCTTGATGTTGCTTTGCCGCTTTTCTAAACATCCTATGTTTCTTTCTGATATTTGAATGTTGTTTTCTATATATCCTGATATGGGAAAATAAAGGGCAGTGTGTGTGTACAGGGGGGGAATAAAATGAATACATTTTCCCTGTCCCATGTCTCCAATCTGCTGCCCTTAAAAAAATCAGATCTGATTTATTATGGTCATATGAGCCTTTCAAAATACAGAGCAAACCATTTACACATGCTAATGCTGAGAAAGTGTGTTGGACAATGGGGGAGGATGTAACTCATGTTTCTCTCATTAACGGAATCTGCATTTTCATTTTTTTACAAAAAGCAACTTAGTTATATACAGTAGGTGTTCTGGTACAACAGATGGTAGGAAATCAGCTGCTCATCCAAATGACCCTGAAATTTATGCAAAACAGGGTGAACAATATGCTCTCTCAGCTTCACATGGAGCGAATGTGAGCTAAATGGACATGAGATAAAAATTTCAGAGAATCCAGATTATACATGGGTGGTATCTTTGTGGTAGGGAATGCGCTAAGGGCAAGAAATGGAGCCAAATGGTCATAAGTTTCTAGGAACTTGTGTTCTGGAAGTTCTTCCATGAGAATTCACTGGCTCCGTATGTCATTGATGTAGCATTTGCCGCAAGGAAGAAGGTCCTGTTTGCTAGAGAAAACAGATCTAGGTCTCTCAACTACGCACTGTCTGTGGAATAGCACTCAGAGTGCTTGTTGTTGGACCAGTAAGGCAGATTCAAGTAGGATCGCAATTAAATGAGTTTTACTGTATGTAGGACCAAAAGTACCCATTTATTTATAAAAGTAAGTTTTCTACAGTTCTGAGAACCTTCTCTCCCACTGAGCTGCACAATAGATTGAAGTTTCTGAGGCTTGTCTGTGATCCTCCATGCATTTTGCTTTGAAGTACTGTAGAGCTTTATTAAAGAACTTGATTACATTACATTTTGATCTATATAGAAGCGTTTCATAAAATATTGTACTGTTGGTTCCATTAATAAGCTAAGCCATGTTAATGCTTCCCGTCTGTATTAAAAGACAGATAAGCTGATTTACGACAGCGATACAGTATCAGGAGCTGCCAAACTGTTTCCATTCATCTGCATTTCTCCCCTCCTTTGTTTAGGTTTTTTTTTTACTTGCTAGGCCAAATATTTTTATTTTCTGCATCTGGATATTATTATTATTACTATTCAAAAATACGAGGCACAGTCAATCAAAATTATATTTAAAAATTGACTGGTATTACACAAGTTTTAACCAAAAACCTAAGTATCTCTTTAATATATGCAGTATAGATGACATTTCTGCAATCTGCAACTACTTATAATACTATGTGAAATTTCTTGATATTGTTCCCAAAGCTTTAATGAGGATGGGAACCACTGAGGTATGTTTCATCCACCAGTAAAATGTTTTGATTCCCAGGTCTCTGTTTTTTGTCCATTTTTCTAATTCTTTAACTTCAACTCTGGCATCCCCTTGAATTGTAATCTCAATTATCCAGATTTTTCTTCTTCTTCTGCATGTTGAAAATACATACGTATATAAATACAACAAATATGTGGTAATAAACAAATAAATAAATAAATAATATGTAAAACCCTATCCCTAGCTAAAACTTGACTCTCAAGTTAAGTTTTGCTTGAAAGTTCTTCTTTTAGCTATCCTTCCACAGAACTGAACAGTCCTATATAAAATCAGATTGTCAGAGGCTTGGCCATTCATTCACTTTGCCTTGCCTTCTTTTTAAAGGATTTTATAAATGATGAGAGAATCATTTAATTCTCCATAGAGGTCAAAGGACTGTTTGGCTGGAATACAGATCTAGCTTAAGTACCAGATGGGAACTGAGCTTTGTGCAGAAAAGTCTTTGATAAATTGATTTTCTCCCCGTTTGACCTTGGCAAAGGAAATGAAAGGAAGATGTTAGTCTTATTAACACACAACGAGAAGCACAAGAACACTGGCATTGAGGTGATAGGAACATCAGAAGAATTGTTATACTGAAGCAGACCACTGGTCCATCTGGTAAAATATTGTCAACTCAACACTGATGAGCGGCAGGTTCCTTAAGTTGCAGACAATATTCTTCCCTCCAAGCTATACTTGGAAATGCTGAGCATTCAACTTGGAACACGGGATGATGGACCAAATTCATCAGGTCCAAATTTCTGATGTGGGGCCAGGCCTGCAAATGCACTTGTGCCTGGAAATCTGTCATTTTCAAAACCATGGGATTTGGTTTACAGCTTAAAATGAACAGACATGGGAATACGATAAAATATATACAGTAGGACCCCAGTATCCGCTGGGGATTGGTTCCAAGCTTTCCCATGAATAATGAAAACTGTAGATAAGAGAGAACACCAAAATGTCCACAAAACTGCTGTTTTGTGATAGTAACTTGCTTTACAGCTGCTGTTTTGCAACAGTAGCTTGCTTTACAGCTGCTGTTTGTGATAGTAGCTTGCTTTACAGCTGCTGTTTGTGATAGTAGCTTGCTTTACAGCTGCTGTTTTATGACAGTAGCTTGCTTTGCAGCTGCTGAATTATTTATTTATTTATTCCTCTGCCAACCGTGGATAACTGAATCAATGAATAATGAATCAGTGGATAGGGGGGGGGGCTACTGTATGCTCAAATGTATATTATAAATAATAATTTTATGCTGTTGAGTCAATTCTGACATATGGCGACCCTTTCCAGGATGTTCCAGGTAGAGAAGACTTTGAGGTGGTATACCATTCCCTCTTTCTGGAGGCATCATCGGACTGTGAAACTTGCTCAAGGTTACACAGCCTGGCTCAGCTCACAGGGAGGACATTGAAGAATTGAACTCTGCAGCCAGATACCTAAACAAAGCATGCCAAATGAAGAGAAATGCATCCAAATGGCCACATGGGCTCTTTCGATGCATTTGTGACCCTGGCCGAGTGCAGTTCACAAGGTAGCAATGGATACAGCAGGTGTATCCTTAGAGAAACGATACATTCTTCAGAAACATCATTAATAGCTTTGTTCATCTGGTCCTGGGACCTACTACGTTCAAAGTGTATGCTCTGTGACTGATTTATATCCCTCTTAAATTACAGAATTTGACTGTTGGCTTTATTTTCCTGATTATTATGTATGTATTTAATATATCTGCTCATCAAGGTTCTGCCCTTTGGCGTTCTCAAAGTGCTTTACGACAATCTGAAATGACTGAAAACAGTTCAAAAACAGATTTGAAAATCAGATTTAAACGATTTCAGATTACAGAAAGTCTTGCTGGCTAATGATAGTGGAACTGTTCTAGGAAAAAAAACCAAACCACAAAAGACTGCAGGATAAATATAGCATAAAAACAGCACCAGGGGACGTATCTAGTACTCCAGGTGCCTCTGCTAAAAGAATCCTCTTCGGAGGATGACCTGCAGCTCCTTGATCTGAACACCCCAGTAGAGCAACTTGCCTTGGAGAGGCTCAAGAGGTCAATCAAGTAGATCTTTTGCACTTACCTAGGAAAGAGCCACAATTCAAGGCACCCAAATCTACCAGGTAAATTCTGGCTTCTGTGGTTGGTTTCCTCTGGTTTTTTTTTAAATCACCTTATTACCTGTCTGTGACTCTGTGACCATATAAATTTCAAATACTGCTTATCACTGCATTTATTCATAATTATCTTAGAATAACAGAGCTAGAAGTGACCCTATGGGCAACATATGCTGAAAAATCCCAAAGCTGCCCCTGGTTTCTCAATGGAGATCAAATTCAGATTACTTTAAACTAGGATGGATAAAATAAAATAAAATAAAAAGGATTCTTGGGGAAAGTGCTAGAGTGGGTTATGGCCTTGCTGCTCCAGAGGTTTCTGGATGAGATAAATTAACTGGATCGATTTCAATCTGGCTTCAGGCCTGGCTATGGGACTGAGATGGCACTGGTTGCATTGTTAGGTGACTTACGCAGAGAAATTGATAGGGGATCTGTGTCCCTTTTGGTTTCGCTGGATCTTTCAGGTGCTTTTGACACTATGGCATCCTCCTAACTCGTCTCTTGAAATGGGAATTGGGGGCACTGCATTAAAGTGGCTCCGGTCCTTCCTGCAGGAAATAATGCAGAAAGTGGTGTCAGGTGATTCATGTTTGACACCACGGCCACTGACCTGTGGAGTTCCCAAGGGTTCTGTTCTGTTTCCTATGTTATTTAACATCTACAATATATGAAACCACTGGAGAAGATTATCAGGAGTTTTGGAGTTAAATGCCACCAGTATTCCAATGTCACCCAGCTCTACCTCTCCTCACCTATGGATTCTAAGGGAGCTACTATCTCAACTTTACATGCATGTTTAGCTACAGTAATGAACTGGATGAGGATGAACAAAATGAAACCAAACCCAGACAAGACAGAGGTGCTTCTGGTCAGCTGAAAGGGAGAACAAGGGATAGGGATGCAACCTGTACTGGATGGGGTCACCCTCCAATTGAAAAATGAGGTATGTACATAGCTTGGACTCATCCTTGAGCCTGGATGCCCAGGTCACGGCTGTGGCCAGGAGCGCATTTGCACAATTAAGACTAGCATACAAGTTACGCCCATTTCTTGAGAAACCAGATCTCGCCACAGTGACACATGCCCTAGTGATGTCCCGGCTAGACTATTGTAATGCGCTCTATGTGGGACTACCGAGGAATAGTCTCAGGAAACTTCAACAAGTCCAAAATTCAGCAGCCAGATTACTGACTGGGGCAGGTTACAGAGATCACATTACACCCCTATTAAAGCAGCTCCATTGGCTTACCAGTCTGCTATCAGATTCGGCACAATTCAAAGTTGCTGACCTTAACCTACAAAGCACTATGTGACCTGGGTCCAAGCTATCTCAAAGATTGAATCTCACAGTATGAGCCAGCTCAGGTGTTAAGGTTATTAGGAGAGGCTTTTCTCTCCATCCTCCACCTTTGTAGGTGTGTCTCATAAGAACACATGAAAAGGTCTTCTCTGTTGCTTCTCCCAGATTTTGGAACTCCCTTTCGCTGGAGTCCAGGACTGGCCCATCTCTGATGCCTTTCCGGAAACAGGCAAAGACTTTTCTCTTCAGGCAAGTTTTCCCTGAATGTTGGACTACCTATTATGTGTCTTTCATATGAATCTACCATACATGATCACATAGACTTTGTGTTTATAACTAATTATAACCCTGTGTGATTACATTGACTCTATGTTTTCATTGTTAGTTTTCATCACTCATAACTTTTACATGGATTTTTTACTCTCTCTTTAACTGTTCATGTTCCTTTGTAGCTTTAATGTTGTCCCTCAATTCCCTGTTCTCAGAACTGAATATGTCTTAATTGTACTGGACTGTATATTGTCCCTCATTATTATAAGCCGCCTTGGGTACTTTGCCAAGGAGAAAGGCAGGGTAAAAAATACTCAATAAATAAATAAATAAATAAATAAATAAATAAATAAATAAATAAATACCATGTAAAAATCTAAATTGTCTAAACAATCCGGGTTTTGAAAGTTAAACTGTGATTTAAATCAATTCATTTTAAACCGAACCTGACCTGCTTTCAACTTTTTTCATTTCCCCACTTCCACTCTTCTACCACTACCTTGCATTCTTTTTGTAGTCTTTCATCTACTGTATGCCCTTTGGCTGGATGACTTTTCATCCTTTGACCTTCGGCAGAATTAAACGGGCTTCGTGCGAACAGTGCAGATTAGACAAGCTCCTCTTCTGCCTGCAGATGATTCTGCCTCTAGCTCCATTGCTGCTTGCCTTCTCTGACTACGCATTCATTCCAGTGTGCAGTTCTTAATGCATTGGCATTTGCCCCCTGCTTTGTTGTTTGTCTCCTTTATTCTTGCTCCCTTTCCCTTCCGTGTAGGGGGCATTTATAGCCACTGTGCCCATATGGCACCAGTTGGAAATGTCCAGGATCGTAATTTCAGCCCTCTCCACTCCTCAAATGAGCTCTCGCCCCCTTTCTTTCTTTCCTTCTTTTTTGAACAAGGAAAGTGAAATAGTATTCTCTCAATTTGTGTCTCCCACACAGTGATTTTGCCCACACTGTGCAAGCAGCTAGATAATGAAAAGTCATGTTCTAAAGGAATTATGCTGCATCCATATGGAATGGCAATGGTTTTGAATGCTGAATCAGAATAAACTAGGGAGGTGAAACTCACAGTGAAATAACTGTTAAGTGTCACCAAAGCCAACTTAGGCAGAATGAAGGGGCCAGGTGACATATTTTTGGTGCCATCAAAGGGCAACACACAGTTGGTTATTTCATTTATTTAAATTGCTGGTGGAGAGATGAAGAGCCTTTTCAGTCTGTTGCATCAAAAGCAAGAAATTGTGCAGACTTATTATAATTGCAGTGCAGAATGGCATCATTTCTACACAGGATGCATCCCGAAAGGAAGGATGCTGGTCAGGGTTTGGCTCAGAACAGCAAATTAAAAAGAACAGAAGAAACTAGGGAAAGGTCTAATTTTTTGTGTGCAAACCAGGAGATTTTGCGCAAGAAGTCTTGATGGGGAATTTGTTTCCTGGCAAGATCCAGACCATATCTGGGAACAAGATTTTTTTTCCAAGAGCTCATCACATACCCAATTTGTAATGCTGTGTACCTTAACTTGGATGGGTATGGTCAACATTATTTGCTACTGTATTTCAGCAGCAGAATTTCATGGGCATGAGTGTGGGAAGGGGAGGGCAGGTGGGCATAATGATATTTAAGCAGAAATAACAGGGATATTTGAACAACAGTGGATGTCCTCACAGTACTGTGCTGAAATATAGTACATTTATTAAAACCTCTCTTCCAGTTTATCTTTACTTCATTTTCTTTGTTTTTGGGCATTGTTCAACAGATCCGTAGGGTACTAGAATTTGCCCGCCAGCCAGCCTAGTTTGTAGGGCATTCTGGCAGCTATAGTCCAGAAAATTAGCACTTCCAGTTCTTAGCTAGCAGCAGAACTCCAGGGATGCATGCAGTGTCTTTCCAGTAGCCTGCTATGTTTTTTAAAAAAATCTGCATACAAATCATGTACTCTACTCTGATGTATACTAACAGAATAGGATTCAGGAGATCTGGCTTTGAATCCCTGCTCAGCCATTGGAAGCTCACGGGGGTGTGGAACTGGTAAAACCGCTCCTTAAATATCTCATTTGCCTTAAAATCCCTATCAGGATCACTGGAAGTCAGTTTTGACTTCACATCACGTAGCAACAGTGGATGTACAGTATCAGCAGGGATTGGATATTCAACTCGCTCCAGATTAATGAACATCTTAGAACACAGGGAAGTGTTCTTCTTAGGATGTGAGGAAGTGGCCATCATATCCAAAGACTCGCGTTGACACTTTGGGATAACATACGAACATAAGAAGAGCCATGCTGGATCAGGCCAAAGACCCATCTAGTCCAGCTTCCTGTATCTCACAGTGGCCCCACCAAATGCATCTGGGAGCACACGAGACTAGATATCTGTCTCCTGATACCACTCAACTGCATCTGGCCCTTGAAGTACCATCTCCATCATGGTTTGTAACTTGTGGTGGACTTTTCCTTCAGGAATCCGTCCAATCCCCTTTTGAAGGCATCCAGGCCAGATGCCGTTGTGAGATACAGGAAGCTGAACCAGATGGGCCTTTGGCCCGATCCAGCATGGCTCTTCTTATGTTCTTATGTTCTTATCCTGTGGCAGGGAGTTCCAAAGACTAACAACACACTGGGTTAAAAATATTGTCTGTTCTCACTCTCCCAACACTAGATATCTGTCTCCTGATACCACTCCCCTGCATCTGGCCCTTGAAGGACCCCTATTTTAAGACTGGAGATTACACATCTCCATCATGGTTTGTAACCTGTGATGGACTTTTCCTCCAGGAATCTGTCCAATCTCCTTTTGAAGGCATCCAGGCCAGATGCCATCACCACATCCTGTGGCAGGGAATTCCACAGACTAACAACATGCTGGGGAAAAATATTTTCTTTTGTCTGTTCTCACTCTCCCAGGCCTCAATTTGAGTGGATGTCCCCTAGTTCTGGTATTTTGTGAGAGGAAGACCGTCCCTCTATCCGCTTTACTCATGCCCTGCATAATTTTGTACGTCTCAATCATATCCCCCCTCAGGCACCTTTTTCCAGACTAAAGAGCCCAAAATGCTGTAGCCTTTCCCCATAAGGGAGGTTCCCCAGCCAAGTAATCATTTTAGTCGCTCTCTTCTGCACCTTTTCCAGTTCCACTAACCTGCCTGTAGTTCTCGGGTCCCCCCTCCTTCCTTTTTTAAAAATTGGTGTGACATTCGCTATCCTCCAGTCTTCCAGCGCTGTGGCCGTTTTAAGAGACAAGTTGCATATTACCATTAAGAAAGCTGCAATTTCATTTCCTAGTTCCTTAATAACCCTTGGGTGGATGCCTTCTGGGCCCAGTGACTTGTTGATGTTCAATTTATCAAGTAAACCTAAAACATCCTCTCTTTTAACCTGTATTTGATTTAATTCTTTAGTCAAGAGGGGCCGTTCGGGCAGCGGAATCTGCCCGGTCTTCTGTCGTGAAGACAGATGCAAGAACTCATTTAATTTCTCTGCAATTTCCAATTCCTTCTTTACCTTCCCTTTCCCCCCTTACCATCCAGAGGGCCAACTGGTTTTCTGGCAGTTTTTCTATTTCTAACATATTTAAAGAAGCTTTTGTAATTTCCCTTTATATTGCTAGCCATACGTCCCTCAAAGTCTTGCTTTGCTTCTTTTATCCTCTTCTTACATTTCTTTTGCCAGAGTTTGTGTTCCTTTTTATTTTCCTCATTTGGGGAGGATTTCCATTTACAGTGGTACCTTGTATAAAGGAATTATTTTGTTCCAAATGAAATTATGTTAAGCAAATTTTCCTTTATCCAAATTCCCATAGGAATGCATTGAAAATGGAGTAATCCCATTTTTATGTTGTACGGATTCTCCCCATTGGTGATTATGTTAAGCAAATTTCGCCTATCTTCAGAATTTTTTATGTTGTACAGATTTTATGTTATACAAACTGTTTGTTAAACAAGGGTCCACTGTACATAAAAACCTCTCCTTGTGCTTAACACCACTCGTTAACCATGCCAGTGCCCTCTTGGTCTTAGAGGAGCTCTTCTTTCTTTGCGGTATGCACTTCTTGGCTGTCTCTATGGCATATGTTGCAAGATGTTTCTTTAAATCCATAAGGCTCTATGTCAGGTACAGTCACACCTAGAGTACAGTCACAATGCCAGTATTATTGATATGCCTTGCATCACAGAGAACTGGAGTCTTCTGTGCTGAAAAGGAATAATCTTATTTTTAACAGCCTATGGCATACAGCTCAGATTTAGTTGCTCTCTTCCCCATTATTTTATTTATTAACATGATCAAAGTCAGCAGAACTGCCCCAAAGTGTGTTGTGGGTGTGTAGTCTCCTAATAAAGTCTATGCAATAAGCTTTCTCATCCTCAGAAATAAGGCCATGGTTCAATATCTGTGCCATACCTGTCTGTTTATGCTGGGTAAGGGGATATACTAGCAAGTAGCCTGCCTCTGTAATATTTTTAATGTCACAAGTTGCTTTCCATACTGAAAATTAGATCTCAGTACTGTCATCCTACAGAACAATGAGGAAGGAAAACGTGCACTGGTATACCTCCTCATATGTGCTTTCAGAAAGCTGAATCCAGTTTTCCATTATGGCAAAAAAAAGAGAGAGAGAGAGACCAGCAATCTCTTTAAAGGTTCTTATATCTCCATGGAGAGTCCTGTGGATGTCTAGAAGAGCAGCTCTAGTATTCATTGCAACGACAAATTTGGAATTAAATAATGTAGATAGGAGAAGCTCCTGCCGTTACAGTGGGGTTTAGTTATATTGGTTATCAGGCTTTAGTGGTCCTGATGAAGTAAAGAGGGCGAACAGCTTGGCGATGTTAATTATAATGGACACAAAGGTCCGTAGTCAGCATGGTTGTCAAAGTCAGGGCAACAGGGCCGTCTCTTCTCCCTGTGGCTGAGCAGCGAATGACACTCTCATGCCCACCACCTCATCATCTCCTCCGTTCATGTCAGAAGCAACCCAGTATGCCTTGAGGTGTTAAGCTGAGAAGACACAGTTGTTGCCCAGGAGATTCCTGGATGTGTTCACCATCCTCGTAGTCTTCAGCAAGGCTCCTTCCATGTCCGCTACTCAGATTGAAATGTTCAACTTGATCAAGTTGGTTGAGCACCACAGGCAGAAAATGTCTCAAGCGCCTCCCTTAATTTCTTGTCAGTAAATAAACCTGCTCCTTCTCAGCTGAATGCCTCACTTCAGTAGTGGTAGGGCTGGCACGGCAGAGCAAATCTTTCTGGAGACGACTATGTCATACTAATTGTGATCCTATTTATTAAGTGGATATTGTTATGTTGTTGAAACCGGACTTTATTTTTTTATTAAAAAGTTTATTGGTTTTTAAAGGAAAAGGGGAGGGGGGAAGAATGAAAAATAAAGCATAAGAAATTAATCAGATCTATCAAGTCAAAGTCAAAGGATTATACATATCAAGATCTAATAACATATCAGTTAACTAGTAAATTTGCTACTTCTTGCCATCGTCTTTTGGTGGTCTCTTCATAGACTCCTTTCAGGTATCTGGAAAGTCTGTTGATTTCGATACATTCTCTTATCTTTTCACAGAAATTTCTCTCTGTAGGCGCTTCAGGTTGTTTCCAAAATTGTGCGTACAAAATCCTTGCTGCAATATTACATGGTGTAATACATACCTTTGATCATGAGAAATATTTATATCAACTATATTCAATAAAAATAGTTCTGGTCTAAACTCTAATTTAATCTTCAATGATCTCTTTATAAATAACTTTACCATTCGCCAATATATATTTGCCTCTTTACAAGTCCATCACATATGATAAGAAGTACCGCGGTCATGTTTACATTTCCAGCATCTTGAAGAACAGTTATACATTTTAGATAGACGATGGAGGGAGAGATGCCATCTGTAGAACATCTTATAGCTGGACTTTAGCTAGATTGACTGATTGGAGCTTTGTAGAGTGGAATAGAAAATCCAGGAAGAAAGCAAGTTTCAGCTGACCTGCTAGCTAAGAGCTTTCTGTGCTACAACGTTGGCTGAGGAGCAAAAGCCCACCAGGAGCTGATTACATAGTTGAGTGAAAATATTAAGCTTCCTCAGTCTTAGTCATCAGCCTCTGGGCTAATTGTTTCGAGTTTTTAGTTACCCGACAACCATTGTTCTCCAAAAATGTAAATAAAATTTCAGAATCCACAGAGATAAATTCAGGAGAGCGGCACAAGCCAATTTGAAACAAGTAGGAATTACACCAAATAACAAAAAAAATTACAGGGTTCCATTTATTTATAATTTTAAGTACTGTACAGTTTAAAACCACCTTCAGGCACACCATAACAACAGAAAACAAATGCAGAGTTTTCTTCTATCCTATGAGAATTAAAAAGGTCTTGGCCTAGCACTGTGATGACATTCTAGTGTCTTCTTGGGAGAGGTTGTGGCATTGCTGGGGGCTGCTGTGGAAAAGACTCTTTTCTCATCTGGTTACTCATCAGCCTCAGTGGTGAGGGTGTTTGGAGCCAGGTGATCCTTCAAATGTGCTTTTGTGACATTTCCTCTCTTTCAGGCAATGTGTAGGTTGCTACCCCAGTAGAAGATAGCTATTTATGTAGTTTAAAATTGGCCAATAGAACTTATCTCTGATTAAACTAGTGGGGCATGGTGGCTCAGTGGACTAAGGCTCCAAAAACTGCTGACTGCAAAGTCGGCAGCTTGGCAGTTCAAATCCCAGGTGCCATGCAGCGGAGTGAGCTCCTGCTGATAACCCCAGCTCCTGTCAACCTAGCAGCTTGAAAGCATGTATATGCAAGTAGACAAATAGGTACTGCTGTAAAAAGTGGGAAGATAAAACAGTGTTTCCTTGCAGCCATGCCAGCTACGTGACCATGGGCTTGTACAACACTGGCTCTTCGGCTTGAATACGGAGATGAGCACTGCCCCTACAGTCGGACATGACTAGCACACATGTGCGGGAGAACCTTTACCTTTACCTGATTAAACTGGAACCTTGAGAAAACACCCTTATTTCTACTGATATGTAGACAGGGACAGCTAAGATGCCCCATGCAGGGTGGGCCATTTCTATTCCACATGAAGTGGGTGAAAGAGAAATCTGTTTTTCTGTGGCTTATTTTATTTTTCCTCTCTGGTGTCTTTAAGTTGATTCTATAGAAGGCAGAGAGTAAAACATGCTTCTTTCCTTTTCACTTTAAATTGTCACACTTCATTCTTCTGCTGTATGTCTGAAGAAGAGGACGTGTCCATGAAATATTGCATTAAAATATGAAAGTTAGTCTTTAAGGTGTCCCATGTTTCGTGTCCTTTCTTTTCTTTTTCTTTGATTTTTGCCTGCAATACTTTAAATTGATGCATGAGTGTTTACTGGACTAGTTACATGCAGTCGGGGTGGTTTGGGAAACTTCTAACTCCTAAATTGCAGGACTTTTGTTGTGGAAGAGAGAGGAATTAAAGATATTCCTACTGCTGCTACAAGCCTCATCCAACAGAAAGCAGGAAATTATCATTATATCATGAGAGTCACTCTTACTTGGATTAGCATTTTCAATCATCCAGATTTTGGTTGACTATCAGGAAGAACTCAAGTTAGAACAGTACAAAAATCGAAACATTTACCTCCCTGGGTGGTGCAAACTCCAACACTGGAGGGGCACGCAAGGGAAAATTAAGCACCATCCATCAGCTATACTTTGACTTGGATTTCTGCAGTGAGTGGCAGGGTTGGATTCTGTAGCTTCAGAGGCCCCTTCTAACGCCATTATTCAATGAGTCAAATAATTGTTATTATAAACTACACAATGAGTTGCAGTAACATCTTGTCTCGTATGTGAATCTTTATTTACGGTTTTTAACCAAATCAGTCTCGTATGTGTTTTTGAAATATTTTTAAAGCTCTTGTTGAACTCAAGTTGTAATTTGGTAGCAATTTTATACGGAATATGATGCACTAATGCTTGAATAGCTCATATCATGGAAAGGAAGACATTATTCTGGACAACATAGCCTTTTAACCACTTCCTTCCTGAGTTGCATAACCCCCTCTCCCAATCTCAGCGGTCCAAAATTTTTGATGCAGATCACTCTTTCCCACCCATTTCCTTTTGTTGCCCATAAATGTATCCGCAAAAAAAAATGAAAAAGAATGAAAGAAGTTCAACAGGAAATTGCTCACCTCATCCCACTAAATAATGCGTTGTTGAGCTGGAATCAAGCAAGCATCAAACTGCTATCAAAGTACTTCCACTGTGTTGTGCTGATATCTTCATAGTTATGGAAGGGGAAAACTGAGCTTTAACCTTTGTTTTTGACAAATGTCTTGGCCTAATTGCAGTATTGCTAATAGACTTTTCCCCTGCAACCTTATGGTCTCTGATGTTCTACTCCTCTGGATTGGGTGATTTTTTTTGGGGGGAAGGGCATATTGCTCGCGTAGATTGCCCCTCCCAATTGCTGCAGACAGAAGCAATTCTATCAGCAGAACCAGCAGATGTAAATCCATGTCTTTAGTCCTCCATTACCCCGAAACTTTGGCTATAATTTGGATGTTCGAAATTCTTTCCCCCCACTTGGGCTCGCAAGAAAGCAGAATGAAAATTGATTTCTCCCTCTCCTTCTTAATTTACACCGTTGTTACAGCTTAACAAAAGCACTGTTTCAAACTGCTTAGATGTGCAATCAATAAGAAGACTCATTGCAAAAATGTGAAACCCAGTTTTGTGTGCTTGGCCATCATCAAAGGAAAATTACTTGAAGGTCATGACAATTTTGTAGAAACTGGTCCGTTGAGACCTGATTAATGCATTATTTTGGCAGAGGTGATATATATTTTGGCAGAGGTGATATAAGGAGGCCTTAATACCTAAGTGGTAGTTATTTGGATGAATTACATGGCTCATCATAATGCAGTTTAACCAGTCATGGTCAGCTTTGGACCCACCAAATATTTTGGCCACCTGCTCCCATCTTTTAAGGATTTCAGGAGTTGTAGTCTAAAATATCTGGAAAATCAAAAGGTTTTCCAACCCTGCCCTCACCAAATATCTGATTTTCTTTTTCTGTGTTCAAAGAATCTGGTTTTATAGGAGTAAAATAGTGGTCCCTGGACAAAATGGTGGTCCATGGACAAAGTATGTATTCAAGAAAAAGTCTGGAAAAGCTGCTTCTCTAGACAATAGTACGAGAATCCTAACCAGCCAGTAACTGGCCATACTGGCTGGCTAGGATTCTTGGAGCTATAGTCCAAAAATATTACTTTCTCAGGCTCTTGGGAAAAATATATTGTTTGATAGTTACATAAATGAATCAAATATTTATGTCTTATTTCACCAGAGCAGTTTGACAAGGACTCTGCATTGCATTTTGAGCCTCTCACTCAGTTTACCAAAGAATTTCTTAGGCAAGTCAGCGAAAGAATGAATAAACAGACAGTATTAACCTGACTTGAAGTTGCATAGGAGTATTACTAAAGTGTCTGAAAATGGAAGAAGATCCATGAAACTTGACTTTTTAAAGTTGTAATAAAGTAAAAAAAGAGAGAAAAAAATTGAGAAAAGGAATACTTAGCTTTACCCCTCGGATTGGTAAGAGAAGAGCATAAAAACTAAAAAAGTCCTTGATATATTTTTAAATAAATCAAATTTGAAATAATAAAATAAAAGTCCTTAGTAAATTAATATGCCCTTAAATTTTGACAGTTATTAAAATATTGCTCATTATACCAAAATGAAGCCTTGCAACTATTCATTACATTATTTTTAAAAAGTAATTTATGTGTACCCACCCTGATCAAAGGAGGCAATAGTAAAACCACTGTTTAAAAAGCCCTCTTTAGATCCAACAGTACTGAACAATTACTGACTGGTATCTAACACCCCATTCTTGGGTAAAGTACTAGTGCAGGTTGTGGCCTCGCAGCTCCAGAGGTTTCTTGATGAGATAAACTACCTGGATCCATTTCAATCTGGCTTCAGGCCTAACTATGGGACTGAGACAGCACTGGTTGCCTTGGTAGATGACCTATGCAGAGAAATGGATAGGGGAGCTGTGTCCCTTTTGGTTTTAGTGGACCTTTCAGCTGCTTTTGACACTGTCCACCGCAGCATCCTCCTAACTCATCTCTCTGAAATGGGACTTAGGGGCACTGTCTTACAGTGGCTTCAGTCCTTCCTGAAGGAGAGAATGCAGAATGTGGTCTTAGGGGACTCATGCTCAACATCACGGCCATTGACTTTTGGGCCCCCTCAGGGTTCTGTTCTAGGTTATTTAACATTTATGTGAAATCACTGAGGGAGATGATCCGGAGTTTTGGAGATAAGTGTCACCAGTATGTTGATGCCACTGAATTCTACCTCCCGTCACCTCCAGATTCCAAGGAAGCTGTTTCAACTTTACATGACTGTTTAGCTTCAGGAATGAAAAGAACTGGATGAGGAGGAACAAACTGAAACTAAACCCAGACAAGACAGAGCTGCTTCTGGTCAGTCAAAAAGGAGATCAAGGGATAGGGATACAACCTATACTATATGAGATTATACCCTCCCTCCCCCCAGTAGAAAAAAGAGGTATGTAGCTTGGGGGTGCTTCTGGACTCATTCTTGAGCTTAGATGCCAATGTCACAGCTGTGGCCAGGTGTTCATTTGCAAAATTAAAACTAGTACACCAGTTATGTCAATTTCTCGAGAAACCTGCTCTGGCCATGGTGACACATGCCCTAGTGACATCTCAGCTGGACTATTGTAATGCACTCTATGTGGGGCTACTGATGAAAAGCCTCCGGAAACTTCAATGGGTCCAAAATGCAGCAACCAGATTGCTGACTAGGGCAGGTTACAGAGATCACATTACACTCCTACTAAAGCAGCTCCACTGGCTGCCAATCAGCTATTGGGCACAATTCAAAGTGCTGTTTTCAACCTACCAAGCACTAAATGGCCTGGGTCCAAATTGCCTAAATGATCGAATATCACAGTATGAACCAGCTTGGGTGCTAATGTCATCAGCAGAGGCCTTTCTCTCCATCCTGCCACCTTCACAGGCGCATCTCATAAGAACTCCTAAAAGGGCCTTCTCTGTTGCTGCTCCCAGACTTTGGAACTCTCGCTGGAGGCCAGGACTTGCCTCATTTCTGCTGTCTTTCCGGAAGCAGGCAAAAACCTTGCTTTTCAGGCAAACTTCCCCTGAATAATGGTCTCACCTGTTATATAACTTTTTAGATGGATTACCATATAAGATTGCCCTGACTGACTTCATAAGTACACCTGTGTTTTTGGTGTTAGTTTCCATCCTTCATTATGGAACCACCCCCCTTTTAACTGTTCATGTCCTCTTTTTAGTTTTAGTGTTGCCTTTTAATGTAAGATGCCTTTTCTGCTTCCCTGTTCTTAAACTTGAATATGTCTAATGTTCTAGCCCAGTGTTGGCGAACCTATGGCACGGGTGCCAAAGGTGGCACTCGGAGCTTTTTCTGTGGGCACCCAACATCGCCCCTTCACAGCCACCTATATCCAGGTTAAATGGCTGTATTGGCACTTTACGAAAAATTAGTGGGTTTTGGATCGCAGTTTGGGCATTCGGTTTCTAAAAGGTTCACCATCACTGTTCTAGGCTGTATATTGTCCCTCATTATTGTAAGCTGCCTTGGATCCTTTTCCAAGGAGACAGGCAGGGTAAAATGTTTTGAAATAAATAAATAAATAAATAAATAAATAAATAAATAAATAAATAAATAAATAAATAAAAATAGTTACCCAAAAGTTACAGAGTGCTTGTAACTACTTCCATTCAGGCTTTTTGTTAGACCCTCACTTGAGGACATGGGTTTGCCACTTCCCTGTGCAACTTAGCAGGTGCAAACTTAGGAGGCAGAAAAGGCATCTTGTTTTAGTGTCAGGTGGCCAGATTCAGAATAAACGTTTTCATAGAAGTGGCAGGTATTTCATGCAGAAATGACAAGTTGTCATGGAAGCCACACCTGCTGAAATACCCTCTTTTGCCTAACTGTAAAAGTTATAAAAACCCCTTCCTCTTTTGCTTCTGGCCAGCTGATGTGTTATAAACTGTGATGGGGTTTAGCAAATTTTTGAGTTTGGAAAGATTCCCTTGTTCTCATTCAAGTACTACCACAATCTCAGCCTACATAGCTAAGCCAAACTCATTGGTTCCCTGAGCTCTAGTTAATGGAATTGTTTGTACTTACTCTCACCCACTACTTTGGCAAGTTAGGTGTGAAAAACAACTACCCCTGGCAGCCAAAATGATGGTGGCAAGCCAACAATTCGGGTCAATAAAACAGCAGGAGCTTCAAATGACAAGTCTAACTGGAAACTACATTTTTCCTTTCCAGAATACAGTACAATGAAAGATGGGACAAGTTTTAGCTTCTTGAGCACAAGGGGAGATTTGGGTTGTAGCAGAGAGAGTGCGATGTTTCTCTTGAAGCTTTAGGGTGAGGTGGGATGTTGTTGGTGCTCCAGATGTTTTGGACTTTCACTTGCAGAACTTGGGAGAGAACATAATCAGTGGTGAAAGACTGTGGGACTTACTATCCAGAGTATCTGAAAGAGCCATGTTTTCCCAGATGTTTTCTCTAAAGCAGACAGGAACATCATTCTTCTTCTTCTTCTTCTTCTCCTCCTCCTCTTCCTCCTCGCCAGCCTCATTAACTATCAGGTGATATGTCAACCATGATTGGACTGAACCCAGTGACAAATGTCCTTCACTTCCATTGTCTCTGTTATGTGTCTCTCTATACCTGTGTAGCAGGCTCTGAGGGAGAAGGGCAAGCCATTCCTGTCAGAGGCCCAGAAACTTTTTTAGAGTGTTTCTGAAATTACATCCACCATCATCATCACCACCACCCAGCAACATCTGGATGGCTAAATGTTGCCCACCTTAATTCTAAAGCTGCACAGGCAGGAAGGTAAATCTTCAGCTGCTCAGTTTTGCTTTGTGATGTTTTTTTAACGTAGTTGAATAGGGGATGAGCCATAACTCAGTGTTTTGTGCAAATGCTCTCAGATTTGGCCCATGAGTATGTTTTGTATGTGTAAAAGATTCCAAATCCAGTCTACAGCATTCCAGGTAAAACTGGAAGCTTCAGCAGCCTGCTGCCAGTCAGGCAGCAGAGCCAAGCAGATGAAGCAGTTGTTTGGTTGACTATAAATCTTCCACTCATTCCCTACCATCACCCTGAGTCTGTGCTTAAAAGATTAGATTTCATGGAAAATTGGAAGCCTATTGTTTGAAGCAGAGCTGGGGGGTGGGTGGGTGGGACTTGTTTGGCCGCTCTCCATGGTGGCTAGTGGATTGTGTGTTGTAGTTCAGCAAAGTCGTGTTCCAATTTTTTCTTTTTTTGAGTTCTGATTTCTAGCAGATCAAAATTGGATAGAAAGAACAAATGTTTGCCAAATGGAAAAAAGGCTTCCTCCCCCTCTTCTTCTAGCTATTTCTAATAATAATGAGTGGGTAAACTTGTACTGCAGCTAGAGTGAATGACATTATAATGGTCTGAGTGGGAACAGTTTACTGTGCATAGAGACCCCTCTTCTGCTTTTATCGGAGGCAGCAGAGAACAGCAGCAACTGCATCGAGATTTCCACTTAAAACAGGATGAATCACCCTCTGTTTTCCCACTTGAAAGGTTTAATTAAGTCTCTATATTTGGCAGAGGAACTCTTCATAGAATAGTTGTGTCTTCTGTCTAATATATGTAGTAAAATGTTTACCCCGGGTTTTTTTCTTGTGGAGGAAAAAAGACTTTGGAGTAAGATCATCTCTTTCAGAATGAAAACAGTTTATTCTTCAATCGTTTTGAGTTTAACTAAACAGCTATTGTTCTCATACCCTGCTGATTTAATGCTTAGGCAGTGTATACTTGTTTCTGCTTGAAAAGTAGTTTTCAGTACTCTTGGGCGTTCCAGGGTATTGTACACGTAGAAACAGTCCTTGTTTTATCCCTATCTATGAATTGGTTTTTAAAAGATAAGATTTCTTGAACTTGGAAACATAAAGTGGAAGTTTAAAAATCACAGTTGTCTTTTTGTGTGATTTGTTAAACTTATACATTAATCTGTTTTTGAAGGTAAGATAGTTAACCTTCTCACTCTGCATTTTATCCTTGATTGTTTTCAGTAACAATATTTAACTCAAAGTGTTGCTGATCATCTGTCGTGAAATCTCATTTACAAAGTAATGATGTAGTTCTTTTAATGGTCCGTAGGAAAAAAATGGTTGGTGAACTTTTGTTGGGTGGTTAAATATGCACACTGGTGTCTAATTTCTGGCAAAACAGTCCTTTGAGGATGAATATCAATGGCAATTTTCAAAGAGGCAACAATGGTAATCCAGTTCAGTGTAACAGAAAAAAGAGTGATGGGCAAGCCTGAGTTGTTGGTGGTTTAGAAGCATGGAGTGCAATTTGTTTTCTCCAGTCTTGGAGAATTAGAAGACATGTGAGAAGGTGTCTCCATCCTTTCTGGTGTCTCCCCTTCCCCATCCCTTTCTGAATCCTTCCAGTTTTAATTCCGGTGGCCACCCCAGGCAACCTCTCTTGCAAATGCAAATAGACCACGGATATTAAGAGTGCTGTATCCTGCCTTCTATCTCTATACAGTAGATCAAATGGTTCCGCTTTGGGTCGTAACCATGGACCACTCTGGGTCTTATTTTTGAACAACCGTGAGGATTGCACTGTAACAAGTCTTCTCTTGTGGATTGTAGCAACGGCCATTTTTGAGCCTGCGATCTGTGTTCCATTATAGAGAAATACAGTGGTATAAAGGAATTAATTCGTTCCAAATGAAATTATGTTAAGCAGTTTTTCCTTCATATAGTTTTTCCAGAGGAATACATTGAAAATGGAGTAATCTCTAATCGCGACCATTTTTACGTTGTACGGATTCGCCCCATAGGTGATTCTGTTAAGCAAATTTCCCCTATCTCTGGAATTTTTTATGTTGTACAGATTTTATGTTATACAAACCGTTTGTTATATGAGGGTCCACTGTAATTCAGAATTTTATAAACTAAAACAATCAATAACTATGGGCAACCCTGGGTCTTACTTTTGAACAACCGTGAGGATTGCACTGTAACAAGTCTTCTCTTGTTGATTATAGCAACGGGCCGTTTTTGAGCCTGCTGTCTGTGTTCCATTTCAGAGAAATAATTCCCGGGGGATGGGGTGGGGCACGAATTCCATTGGTAGGCAGGGCCTAAGCCAAAAACACAGACACATTTTAGCACAAACCTCTTAAATGGTAGTAATTAAGCCTTATGAGAAGCATGTCAACTTTTTAGAATAGGGAGGTCTCTCGAGAAGCTGGGAAGTCACCACATAATGGCGTAATGGGAGAGTGAAGATGGTGGTTTGGGGAAGGCTAGAAAGCCAGACTCAACTCTGGGTCTGGTGTTCCCTATCCTACATCAACAGTCTCCCTTGTTTTGCTCAGCATTGCACCAGAGAGAAATCTGCTATGTAAAATATTAGTTACAGATGTATTCTCACAGCACCTTTAGTAAATGATAGTTTACCTGTGCGTAAATATTGGGGACACATTTACATTGTTGATTGGCTTTCCTGTGTTTGAAATTGCTTTTGTCCTTCTTTGCTATCCCAAGTAGTCATTTAAATTCTACAGAGATGAAATGGCCAATGAAGTATGATTCAGAGTGAGCTTGGTGACTCAGCGTAGATGAGAATAAGTTAATTTAAAGCCATGTTAATTTTAATTACTGAGGTGTAATGTTACGTGTTATTGCCCTTCAAGTGCCATCTTGTTGTCTTCTCCAAAGTGGTAGTAGCGCAATCTAGGAAAAAAGGTCTCATTCCTCCCACTTTAATGCGAACATAAGGTAGCTAATTGTAGCCATTTAAATGTAATTGCATTTTAAATTTGTTTTTAAGAAATATAAATTGAACAGGATAACTATGCAGAAAGATTTTTTTGCATATCCATTGCATATATGATTTTACCAACAGGCTAGGTTTCAGTGGTGTCATAGTCTTGGATCCCATTGCTTTTCTAGAACACCTTATTTATTTATTTATTTATTTATTTATTTATTTATTTATTTATTTATTTATTTATTTATTTATTTATTTATTTTTAAGTATTCATTCATTCATTCATTCATACATCCATTCATTCAACTTATATGCCCAAAGGTCTCTTATATACCACACCAATTTCCCCAAAATTTCAAGATCAGTCTCAGTTTCTATGTGCCCCCAAATCCTGCACAAGTTTTTTTTGTCCCCACTGGTCCCTTATAAGGATTTAAGATGAGCATCTTGTGTCCAGCCAAGGACCCATCTGCAGTAATGTAGCCTTCTATGTGCATGGTGGCTAACTAGCTGACTGTGGGAAGCCCACAAGCGGGTTCTGAGGGCATCACTGAGCAGTTTAATCTTTGTTACTAGAATATACTGTATATACTCAAATATATAGTTTTTCAGCCCTAATTTTGGGCTGAAAAAAGGGGGCCCTTGACTTATATTCGAGTCAATACTTTTAGCCACTGAGGCAAGTGCTTGGGTCGGTGGCTAAAAGTCATTTTAAACATTGTGTGCCATTTCCCCGTGATGCAGAGGGGGGTCAGGAGAAGCGGTGTGCGATGTTTAAAATGACTTTTAGCCAAGGGTTTGCCTTGGTGGCTAAAAGTCATTTTAAACATCACACACTGCTCCCCCAGCTCATAAAGGAGGAGCTGCCAGACCCTGCTGCATTTCCCATCCTAGATGTATATTTGAGTCAATAAGTTTCCCCAGTTTTTGGGGGGGTTAAATTAGGGGCCTCTACTTATGCTCGGGGCGACTTATACTTGAGTATATATGGTATTTGCTTTATGTTTATTTACAGCCCTATTCTTCATTAGTTTTTTCGAATGCTGTTCTAGTGCCATCCAAGTTTCTGCTCATCACTACATCTTACGGTGGTGAATCCCACAGTTTAATATGCAGTGTATAGACACATTTCCTCTCATCTGATTTTAATCTCCTGCTTTCTGGCTTCACTGGATGGCACTGGATTCTCATTTTATAATGAAGGGAGGGGTGTTTTAAAAAAGCATATGTTTTCTCTAGATTATGCATAATTGTATGCATCTCCATCTAGTATCCCTTAGTCACAGTTTTTCTAAGCTAAACAGACACAGATTTGTACAGATGATGGACACCCATTGAAATGGACTGATTATCAGTCAAGGTTACTTAAGTCCTTACCAAATGCCTATTATTATTATTATTATTATTATTATTATTATTATTATTATTATTATTATTATTATTATTATTATTATTATTACTACTACTACTGTGGGACTTCCGAATACAGACAGAAAGGGTTTGGGAGCATAATACCCCAAATATTGAGATTGTGGAGAAGAAAAAAGTGTGGATCATTGATGTTGCTATACCAGGTGATAGTAGAGTTACCGAGAAACAACTTGAAAAAACTGCCCAATATCAGGATCTGAAAATTGAACTTCAGAGACTCTGGCATAAACTGGTACAGGTGGTTCCAGTGGTAATTGGCACACTGGGTACGGTGCCTAAAGAGCTGAGCAAGTATTTAGAAGAAACTGGAGTTGACAAAGTCACCATCAATCAGCTACAGAAAGCCGCCTTACGGATCTGCTCGCATAATTCGCCGATACATCACATAGTCCTAAATACTTGGGAAACATTCGACTAGTGTTTTGTATTACAAAATCCAGTGTAGTTAGCTGTGTGGTTAATATAATAATAATAATAATAATAATAATAATAATAATAATAATAA
>JAHTLZ010000275.1:5632040-5674214 GCA_023846285.1 Phrynocephalus versicolor | reverse complement strand
AGAAAGAAAGAAAGAAAGAAAGAAAGAAAGAAAGAAAGAAAGAAAGAGTTTCCTCCTTCACCGTCTTGGAGAAAGATGACAAGCAGGGGGTTTGGGGATCCTTTGCCTGTCCTGCTCCCTCATCTTCCATATTCTCTCAGACGCATTGCCTTCTCTTGGATTGAACCATTGATCGCAACAAGGCAGAGAAGAGATGGAAACCAAGAAGGAAAGAAGCACCTTTTCTCTTCTCTACTTCCTCCTCTTTGATTTTTCAACATAAACGAATTAAAACTCCAAAGAAGAGGAGAGCAGCTGTGCCATGTTTCTTCTAGCTGACGTAGCATGGTTTGCTCTCCTTTCTTTCTCTCCCACACAACCCAAAGAGGACCCTATCAGTTATGTTTCACAGAGAGAAGGAGGCAGAAAAAATCCATTTGGACACAAGGGACATCAAGCAAGAACCAGCAACTATGGACATGATGTAGGGTGGAAAAAGGAGAAGTGAAGGAAAGTGTCATAGCAATTCCGGAAGACTTCTGAGTTGACGTTGCCTAAATTAGTAGCCTTTATCCCATTTTCTGATAGCAAATGTGATAGCTGGATGGTGTCCAGTGTAAAGTACTTCTGCACACCATTTAACATGTTTCTGTGGTTTTTTTTAAGAACTCCAACAAGACAACTTGTTCCAATGACCCTGTTTCTAAATCTGCCCATCCTTCTATTTTGAAGACCACTTAGCTTTAATTCAGCTGAATACATGCCCAGCCTCATAATGCAGTCTCTCTGTTTTGTTTTGTTTATCTAGCTCTTACGGAGGGTTTTGTGTCAACAGAAGAAGCTCGCCTTCTAGGATATTTGAGCATTACTTAGTCTGATAAGGATCTAATTCCTATTTTCCCTTGCTGTTTTTAGTTTGTGAAATCAGGACACATTCACACTCTGAAGTATTCTCTGTTCTGGCCATTTTAAGCTCAGCCTTTGAGAGCGCAGCACTGACCTCCCTTTAGTCTGTTTCCTGCAACTCTCCTTGCCCCTCAGTGCTTGTGTTTTTAGTTGTTTATTTTGGGCTGCCTCATCTCTGACAGAGCAGTCTCCCATCCACCCCCACCCTGGCCTGTCCTTAAATGCAGGTAGGACAGATCTCTTTTTTTAGCTGGAATGGAGACCAGGATTGCCTTGGTTTTGTTGTGGAGAGGAAACCGGCATGAATTATTGGTAATATGCAGCCTTCAACAAAGATGGCCATTTTGTCAAAAGAATTGGCTTTATTAATCCATTTCAAATCTTCTAAAGTAAACAGAGGTGCACCATATTTGGAGCGAGAGAAAAGCTGTGTAAATATAGCAAACAATGAAATGTTCCATAAACGCATCTCCAAGCATTTATCAAATCACTTTCTCTGCTCTATTTTTGTTGTGGTGGTATTATGTAAGTGCAGGAACGTTGGTGTTAAGGAACAAAAGTGTCTTTATTTATTGCTGGAAGTCTATACTTACTTTCAGAACCAATCACTTTAACCTTCTGCAGAAATCACGTTCCAGAAGTTTATGCTGAATCATTAGAGTCTTTAGAGGCATTACTCATAAGCTGGAATTTTCAGCCATCTATTTCCAAATATATAGCATTGGAATGAATGAACTTCCATCTTGGTGTTTTGCTTTTGCTGTTGTGGAGTCCAAAAAATGGCTTCACAGTTTTAACCCACCCACTTCTAATGATCTCTAAATGCTTTATAATACATTGAGGATTCAACCAGGGTAAAGCAAGGTATAAATGAAGCAGTATCTGTTCACCTGGAAGTGATTCTCACTCACCAAAAGTGACCAGGAAAAAAAAACTATCTACAAAATGTGATTGATGATTCATAATTTGGAGCAGTGGTTCCCAAGCTTGGCCTCCAGAGATTCTTGGACTACATCTCCCAGAAATCCTGGCCAGCACTGCTAATGCTGAAGACTTCTGGGTGGTTTCATCCAAGAACATCTGGGCACCCAAGATTGTGGATCATTGATCTAGAGCAATTTCCCCTGGCATCGTATCCTCCAGATATTTTGGATGACAACTACCATTAGGGCAGGAAGCATGATCAGGGAGGATGGGAATGATTTCCCAACAGATGAGTGGTTTGTAATGGTTTCCACCAGGTCTATGATTCTATGAGAATCTATGGCTCATCACAAGTCCCTATAAAGTCCAGTTTGTGCCTTGGGGCGGCGGCGGGGGAGGGGGACATGCTCCTGCTGTCTGTGCCTGTATGTCCTCTGCTACTGTCCCTACCACGGGCATATCCTCAGAGTCAGTAGCCACAGGAACCCATCTATCAGCTGGGCAGTGGGCGCTTGCTCAGAAGCACAGTTGGGAAAAGAATGATGAACCAGCCCGTTTCATCAGGGGTTTTTTTTTTGGTTGTTTAGTGCCCATCTCTAGTTGGTTTGTTGTACAGTTGGCCACAGTTTGTCGTATTAAATAAAATCCTGGTACTGTAACGTTCTTTTTACAGGCATGCAGAAGGAGCGGGTTGAGATCTGTTGACAGAGAGTTCGTTAGGAAATTTTGTTCTGGCCCACATAAAATAAGGACTAATTAAGGCTTCTTTGTATATCATTGGTCTCTTTCTGATCCTGTAATCTCTCTTATAAGACCCACTTACAGGCATGGGTCCTTGTAAAAGTTACTAGTGGAACTCCAAAGATCACAATTTTCCTGGACACAGGAGGGGCAGAAAAGGGCAGAAGACTTCACCCAGACTTTCATGAAGCTCTTAGACCTTGGAAGTAAAACAGTGCAAGTACAAGAGTCACCTGTAACACTACGGTACATCTTGACGGCTCTAACTAGAAATATGACCAGTATCTTTATGGACAGCATTCTTTTTCCTTGGAAAGAAGTGTATATAGCCTGACTAGAAATGAAGTGGAGCCCTTACCACCAGAGATCAGAAGTGTTACACTTGCAGACTCAAGCTTTTAGAGTCCCACAATCATCATGGCCATTGTGATCCCGGCCATGGGATTTTAGGGGTAATAGTTCCCTAAAATAACTTGGCTTTTCTGTGCTTCATAGGCAGTCAGGATGTGTAATGAACTCATGATGTGTCTCAAGGTTCCATTTTTATCTATGATAGTTTGTTTGTGGATATGATAGTTTGTTAATTCTGGCTTGTTATCTGAGATGAAAGCCTAGTCTCCCAGTCGACAGACTATGGACCAAAGCAGACTATGGACTAAGTCTGTCTGGTGTTCAGTCAACCCTGTTGATGTAAGAAGTCAAACTGGGACCATTAGGCTGCACTATTCACCATCCTGGTTGCTTATAACTATTTTAGCCAGAAGTATTCATTCTGGCTTGCCCTCCCATCTAAACCAGCTTTATGCCTAATTTGGAAAGAAGGGGGTGGCGGGAAATCCCAGAAACAAAGGCCAGTTTTACCCTTTGCTTTGCTTTGCTTTGTGTGTGTGTGTGTCTGTGTGTGTGTTCAGAGCTCTGATATTTACATTGACTGCAGATGTTTTGAAAAGCATGTAAATCAGTTAAATACTTGGCAAACAGCGAGGGGACAAAGCCAAAATATTTGCAAGGAGGGTACATTGTTTAAACATTCCCTGCCCGAAGCACTGCTCTGTGGCTGCTGTGATTTATATCTCATTAGGTATTTATTTTAATATTATTAATATTTATTTTAGACTAGACTTAAAAGCCTGTTTATCTCTTTAAGCTCCTGTTGTATATGGGAGAGAAAGAGGGAGAGAGTTGGGCTGGAATAAACTCCTTGCTTCCGGCTCCATAAACAAAAAGAGAAATTTTGTATACATATACCGTACTTGAAGAAGCCTGTCTGCTTCTCCTCCTCGGATTTTTCGCTCTTATAGCGAGAGAGATTTTAAAGGTTTCCCTGACTAGGGGTTGTATTGGCCTCATCCTGAAGCTGTCTATGGCAGCAGTTCTGTGCGGAGAATAATCAGTCTTAACTTCAGTTCTGGTTGAGGTGAGCAAGGCAAGCTAGGTTTTTAGAGCTACATCTCAGATAACAGAGAAAATGAGCTCCTTGGCTGTTCCTGGGTTGTTTTTTTATTGCTGTTCATACACTGGAAATGGTTTCATTTGCCATCCAGATAATGTACTGAGTTCTGTGCAAACCCAATGGACTAGTTGAATCCCGAAGGCAAGTCGACTCCGAGTATGTATATCTATAATCCACCCGTTTCTTTTGGAGTGTTTGATCGTTTTGTTAATGGATGGAAATGGAGACACATGTTGTGAAGCAACTCGTAAATGATTGCATTCACACAGGAACCTGACTGCCATCTCCTTTCTGTCTGTAGTTGGCCATCCAATGTTGGAAAGGAAGTGGATTAGGGACCTGTGTCATGTTAGTGAAATGATGAGATAATATTTGAAATATTTGATGTTGGGGGCTGCACAGGTAGCCAGGATCTCCTTCTGCACCTCTGTTCCCGAGGAAGATATTTCAAATATTTCTGTGAAGATGCTCAGCCATCCAGGTGGCGTTATCTGGAAGTTAAGTCATGGCATCTGGACTTATTTTCTTCAGCAATCAAAACATTTCTCTACTCATCCAAACAGCTTCGCCAGGCTGACGAAGCTGCTTGGATGAGTAGTGAAATGTTTCTATCACTCAAAAAAAAAATCCAGTTGCCATGACTCAACTTCTAAATATTTTAGTAATGCAGACCTTGTGCAGGGCACTTGAGGCCAAACTCAGAGTTGCAGTGGAAGTCCATCATCTCTCCCACCCCTGGTAAAAGTACCCATGGATGTGAGGAATCCCATTATGGCCATGAAGTCTACAACAGAAGAAATTTGCCTTGCCTACCAGTGCTGTTTGTTCTGATTGAGCCACTCACCAGACTGTTTTTCATCTCAAAATATAAACATGATCCATCCAACCAAAGCCCATTAAACCTGGAATTTCCCAATGGAGAGCAAACACAAGCCATTGTTTCCTAATTTAAGATGCCATAGGAGACGGTGGTTTGCAGGAAACTACCAACCAAAAAATGAAGGTGCGTGTGTGAGGGGAGAAATGCTTGTTCTCTAGTTTATTAATGATTAAATTAGCTTGTAGTTCTGCAGAACAATCTTCTTTCCAGGTAAGAACCACACTTGGCTCTCTGTGGTTTCCAAAATCAGACAAGACTAGCTGTGTTCAAAGAGATGTCCTTGATCAGAATCACAGTTTTGAGAAGCTGGAGGGGTCTTTCTTTACCACAACCATCCATCTGTCAAAAGTTTTGTAATGAGAAACTCGCTGAGTCCACCAACAGCTATTTGGTTCATGTAAAGGAAAATGTTTACTCGCCAAGAGAATGCAAGTATTGCAGCTGGCGGAAACGGTAGAGTGGTTAAACCCCAGACCCTCAGCACCACAGTCCCACACTAGTACTTCTCACCTCCCTCATAGGCTGCAATTACTACTTTGAAAAATAATGAGATCCTATTCCACGATCTCATGCGTCTTGCCTGGTCATGCCCTTTGTCTCTCGCACTGGTTAGGAAGGTTTAGACTGGAATCTGTACATTCCAGGTAAAATGAAGCAAAAAAAATCAAGCTTTCCTTAGACTGACAAAGCCAATTGGATGAGTAGTGAAACATTTCTACCTCACAAGAAAAGTCCAGTTGCCATGACTCAACTTCTAGACTGAGAGGTGCTGTTCTTTCAGAACTTCCACTGTGGCATCCTCACCGACATTATAGCGACACTCGGATAGGTAGTTTTAGAAGTGAACACATATTCTTCTTTCAAAATGTTCATACAGTGGTCCCCCGCCCTTTCACGGTTCATATACTGCGGTCCCGCTATATTGTGGGACCGCAGTATATGAAAAAAAGGCTCCCTGGGTAAGAGGAAAAGGCCTGTTTCAGGCCTCCCATACTTACGCCAGAATTGGCGCTGCCCTGAACTGGCCTGCAAGGGCCTTCCAGGGCCTTCTGGAGGCCCCAAAAGGGCCTCCCTGCAAACCGGAAGTGGCTTCTGGATTGCCAAAAATCATTTCTGAGGCCTCTGAGGGCCTTTCTAAACTCTGTTTAGACTTCACCAGCCTGTACCAAATGGACCACCAGTTCCCCCTCAAGTTGGAAATATATTTCCATCCTCACTGATTTGAAATAATAATAAAATATCCACAATTCGGAAAACATTAATATTCATTCATTCATTCATTCATTCATTCATTCATTCATTAAATTTATATGTCATTCCATCTAGCTACATGGCTATGCTAGGCGGTTTACTAAACTGAACAGAAATCAGTCTGAGCAGGACTAGATAGTTCTGTGGTTTGATCCAAGATGGCTTTTTCTCTTTTTGACAGAAAAGCCTTTACATTGTGAACAAGGACAGAACCATATATTTTTCACTGGCAATCAGATGCCTTTGTCACTCTCATAATCAGGGTCTTGAATGCTCTGGAAACCAATATGTGGAAATAAAATCAGATCAGATCTATTATTTTTGCTGTGTTTCTGTTGAACAGGCACTTCACATAAGCCTTGGGAAATTTTTAAAAAAATTATTAATTCCTATATTCAGTGTTGTTCAAGGCCACAATTGTGCTGTCCTCTTCCAGAGCACTCCTGTTACCTCTAGTAAGAGGAAATGATACACAGATTGGGGGTTAAAAGTAGTTCAGTCCTCTTGGAGTAATTGTTTCCATGTCTGCCTAATTTGCAGACTCCTTTCTGAGCCTGCCAAGAAGTGCCAATTAAAGTCAGCTGTGGATGGGAATTTTACTGAAAAAGAATTCCAAGATATTAGTGTTGTGTCACAAAACCTTGTTCAACAGGGCACCACCTATACTTTTTTCCCCCAAGTAATTTTTTATTATTTTTAAGAGAAAACAATAAGTAATACATACACAATGATATGTAATCAATTCACTTATTTTTACATCCCCCCTCCCCAACACCTCCCCAACCCCTGGAACCGAAGAACAAATTATTTTCCATACTTTCATACAGGCTCTTTAGTATGTCCCACCAATATATTTGGTTTCCTCTTAAACTTCCTTACTTTGTTCATATCTTAAGCCAATCCTTCAGTTTTTTACATTTCTCCCATATTTCTTTGGATACTTTTTCTTCCTTAATCCATCTAAAGTAACTATACCACTTTTCTTTTTCGTAATTTCCCAATCTTCCATTTTTTTAATCTTGCCAGTATGTCTGATTGTATTATTTCAAGAAGATATAGATTCCAGTTATCCTCATTCCATTTCGTAGAATCTTTCCATCCCCATGCAATCACTGCATGTGCCGCTACCAGCATTGCTTTCAATAGATATTGGTCTGCAACCCTTAATTTTTCATAGCCCAGTATACCCATAAATAATAAACTTCCATTAATTTCTAATTTAATTTTAAACCAGTTTTCTATTTTTCTGAGGATTATATTCCAAAATGGGAATACCAACCTGGTTCATTGTTACAATGCCAACAATTTGGTTTGAATCCTTTTATCAAGTATGCAAGTTGTGTCGGTGTTCTATACCATTTGAATATAACTTTCCTTTCTAATTCTCTAAATTTCACTAATTTTATTTCTCTAATTCCTTTCATCATTTTCCTTATATCGTCCTCCATTAATATCATCTCATTGCTCCATTTATTTTGAGAGAACTGTAGTGGGGAAAGGGGGGGTGAGAAGCAAGATGAGCGTTAACACTTGCCATGTGCAAATGTGAGTGTATTCTGCTAGCACAAAGCCCTTGTTAAATATAAGCCAATAAATTCAGTTACATAGAGAAAGCCTTTTGACAAAGTGGTTTAACAGCTACATTGCAGCTAAAACCGAACTCACAACCCGAGGTTGAATCCTAGGTAGCTGGCTCAAGGCTGACTCAGCCTTCCATCCTTCTGAGATTGGTAAAATGAGTACCCAGCTCATGGGGAGGTGTGGGGAGAGGTTAATGGGCAACCTGCATAATTCACTTGTAAGCCTCCCAGATAGTACGTAAAGCGGTATATAAGCAGCAGGTTATTTCGCTTTTGCTGCAAGTTTTTTTTGTTCCTCTTTATTAAACAACCCCCTTCTGCAAAGACCATCATATCCTTTGAAGTTTCTTCACAGTGCATTCTTATCCTAATTAGGCCCGTGGGACCTAATTCTCTGACACCTATTCCCTCCTCCTGAAGTGTCAGTTCTTCACGTCTCTTTTCCCCAGGTTTCCTTTTCTCAATGCCCTAGAGCAGTGGTTGCGAACCTTCGACACTCCAGATGTTTTGGGTCACAACTCTCACAGTCCTTTGTCATTGGCGGTCTAGGCTTGGAATTCTGAGAGTTGTGCTCCAAATCATCTGGTGTGCCGAAGGTTTGCCGCCACTGTCCTAGAGCCTCGCGACCCAGTGGTTATACTGCTGTACTGCAGCTAGAACTGTGCTCAGGACCTGGGGCTCTATCTCAGGTAGTCGTCTCATGATTGACTCAGCCTTCTATCCTTCTGAGGTTGGTAAAATGAGCATCGATCTTGCAGGGGTAGCCTGCATCATTAAATTGTAAACTGCCCACCACTATGGAGTGGTACATAAGCAAAACACTTTCCTTTGCTTTGGATTGGGCTCAATCTTTCCTTCAAATCTTATGCTTCTGTGTTCCTTGCTTCTAAATTTCTCTTGTTCCAAAAGTAAGTTTGTCTCTCTCTCTCTACTTAGCCCATTTCTGAGTGAAGTGTAAATCCCAATGAAATTGACAATTTCTTCTTGCCTCACAGAAATTCGAGTGTACAGTGTGTTGTTCTTTAATTGAACATTCTGCCACTATAGTTCAGTCAGCAGGGGAGGCCTTGAGTCACTGGCAGAAGGACAATATAATATGGATGTTTTTTTCCAAAGAGTGACTGCAAGGAAATCTATTGTCAACGAGCCTCATTTAGTTACCATGCCAGGTCTGTCAGTTCTAGTGCATCACAAGTACTGTACTATAACTCCTTTGTTTTACAGTGTCTAGAGCTGTCGTTACGTTATCCCACAGTGGTGAAAGCAGCAACTCTGTGGTGCTTTAACAAACTAGAGATTGAATTTATTATATGCTGTGATGGAGTGAATTCTGCTTCATTGGGTGCCCGGGCCGTTGCCCTCACTTGGCATCCGGCCAAATGGCATTGAACTATAAGGATTCTAGCTCTACTTAAACATTCAGTCGAACACTGGATTTGACGGCACAGTTACGGTGTCACCTTGTAAACAACACAGGACTGCTGTTTGCATCATGCGGCACCATTGGCTGTGGTGACTGGTTGGCAGCCAGAAAATGCCTGGAGGGGCCAGATGATTCTCATTCACCATGGTGCCTAAGTAGTACAAAGACACATGCATAGGAGAGTATTGTGGTGCAGTGGTTAAACTTCAGTGCTCCAGGGAGACTCTACCGAGGGCCTTAGTTTGATCCTAGGCTCAGGTGGACAGCTTGAGGCAGCCTTCTGTCCTTAAGAAGTTGGTAAATTAAGTACCCAGCTCATGGGGCAGGTGATGTGTGTGTGAACCTGTAGCCTGCATAATTAAATTGTAAACTGCCCAGAAAGTGCTTTAAGCACTAGGGCAGTGGTGGCAAACCTTCGGCACTCCAGATGTTTTGGAACACAACTTCCACTGTCCTGTCATTGGCAATCTAGGCTCGGAATTCTGGGAGTAGTGGTCCAAAACATCTGGAGTGACAAAGGTTAACCACCACTGCACTAGGAGGTATTATATAAATAGCACTCGTTGCTCCTTTTCTCTCGATACCAGTGGAATTTCAGGACATTTGCATATTCAGCATGAGTAGTATTTCAAGAGAGGAGGTGCCCAAAGTAGGACAGTCGAAGTTTCTTCCTTTTTCCCTCCAGGGGCTTGGTCTGTTCTAGCACTACATTTGACAATGTGTGAATCATTTCAGCTGGGAACTGTCGGTAACCACCAGTGGTTTTCTGTTGTTTTCATTTTGGGTCAGTCTTGTAGCAAATGATGCTCTGACTCTCTCTCTTGCTCTGTCAATTTGTTTTTCCTGCTCATTGACTGTTGCAAATTAAGAAATGCTTGGTGCAAAATCATGGTTTTGAATCTTGTGGATCCCAGCAGATGTAGAGGCCTTGGCCGTAGAAAGTAGATTTGAGTGGAAACTGAATGCATGTAAGGATGCATAACTACCAGTGGGGCTCTGGTACAATATGATGCTTAAATTTCCATTATGTAGCTGTATTGTAGTGTCTAGAATGTGTATGTGTTGCATAGACTGGTACAGGTAAATGGGTGAATGAATGTGACTGAAGTTCTGGTGGAATTTCTCCAGCGATGCTTTTCCATCGGTCTATCGGTGGCGAACCTTGAGCACTCCAGATGTTTTGGACCACAACTCCCAGAATTCCAAGCCTGTATTGCTAATGACAAAGGACCTGTGGGAGTTGTGGTCCAAAACATCTGGAATGCCAAAGGTTCACCACCACTGGTCTAGATGATAAAGATATCAATCTATGTATCTTGGACAGAGGAGTGGTTTTTGGTCACAGGAGCTGTGCAAGCTGTTTACAGATGATTAACACAATTCTATATTCTTTCCAATTTTTATTTAACCTCAAAATAGGAGAGGAAACCAGGTGCTTACATTAATATGGATAGCTTGACTGATCAATTCTAGTTCACCTTATTTTACAGGAGCTTCTGTTATATACAGTAGCTGTTGGGGAAAAATATTTCAGTAGCCACCCAAACATCTGTTTGGTTAAGTGTTTGCTCCCTTCATAGGCAGACTGTCCGTCTGTATAGGGTTTTCCATTTTGTGTCTGCTTGTGGATCTCTTGAGTAGTGATTTTTCAGTATTTGCCATTTTGCTACATTAATGAAGAAGACTGTTGCCATGTCCTGATATGACCTAAGATTTAAGGACAGTGGCTATCAGTGTTGTAAATTAAAACAAATAATCAATTTTGGAATGCTATCATGAATGTTTCCATTAGTTGGATTTTAAAAAGAGAGAGAAAGATCTGCGTGCACTCCCTTTGTGCACCTGTGCTTTTTTTGTTTGTGTACATATGTGTGTGTGAACATTCACATGAACATGCTGACATCAACAAAGAAAAATATTGTGATACTTAATAGTTTTTGATACTGCTGTGACATTATCGGTTCCATTTCAGTTTCAGCTTTCATGGGTCAAAATCCATTTTGTTAGGCACCTCTGTTCTGGATAGGTGGAGAGCTCACTCTGAAATGAATTTATTAGTCTCCAAAGTATTGCAGCATTTTCCTTTCTGTTTTTCCTTTTGCTGTTGCAGTAACAGAGAAACTTGGGTGCTTCTCTGAACAGTGAGTACAGTAGGACCCTGGTATCCACTGGGGATTGGTTCCAGGCCTTCCTGTGGATAATGAAAAACGTGAATAAGAGAGAACACCTGCTCACCCACCCCTAAACTGCTGTTTCCTGACAGTAGCTTGCTTTATGACTGCTGTTTTGAGACAGTAGCTTGCTTTATGGCCACTGTTTGTGACAGTAGCTTGCTTTACAGATGCTATTTGTGACAATAGCTTGCTTTACAGCTGCTGTTTGTGACAACAACTTGCTTTACAGCTTGCTTTGTGGCTGCTGAATTATTTAATTTTTTCCTCTTCCAACCGTGGATAACTGAATCAGTGGAAAATGAATCAGTGGATACAGGGATCCTACTGTACATTAATGGCCATATTGTTCCTTAATACATTATAAGTCAAAGGCAGGGACAGGTGATACATCAGGCTGGGCACAGCAATGTTCCGGATGGTGAAGAAGAAAACTTAAGAAATTTCAAAAACCATGGCCAAATGTGAAGGCTGAGTTCCTTTGTTAAAAGTAAATTTCAAATTTCAAATGTGAGGTTGCATGATCAAAAAGGAGATGAAGGTTTTGATCCCAGCTCTGGTGTTGATTGGAATGTTTCTCCTAATCCTGCTGAACTAATAGCTGCTAGTCATTCAACTGATTCCCCCACCATTCCCATCATCCTATATTAAAACTCAAGGTTTCTTTGGGCTAGAGATGAGGGCCCATCCACTACCACATGGTGCTGTGGTTCCCAGCCTGATGAAGACAGAGATGGGCTAAAAGCTAGTGTTGGGGTGGGAGGGGTGGGTTAGTGGTTTAATGAAGGTATCACCTCCACTTGCCTTTGGGTTAGATACAAGGACCATATTATAAATGCATCTCAATTAGAGATGGGCACGAACCTTGGCTTGGAGATTTGTGCCAGTTTCTAAGCACGGCACCATAGCTGCTGCTTGTTCCTTTTCCCTTGCCTCCCTGGCTAGACCCCCAACTCACAAGCCACCATGCAGCCCCTCTCAATGTGCCATCAAATATGCATTCATGTGCCATCAAATGTGACGGTTGGCAACCCTATGAATGAGCAGTCTCCAAAGTATCCCATCATCAACAGCTCTGCTCTGAGTAGAGTGAGCCCCTCCTGGTGGAAACCTGGGTGTGCAGAATGCTTGCCACATGCTTTTTTAAAACAATACGTACACTGCCAAAGTTGTGCAGAGGCTCCGCTAACATACACTCAGCAGGGATGCACTGCCGTGTTTCGATCTATACAGCTTGCTGCACCTCATAAGCTAAGTGGAGATATAAACTTTCTGGAAATTATCAAGACACAGAGGGAAAAAAATCCCCCTGATTCCGCCCACCCCCCAGATTGAAGTGGAAACTTGAGGGGAAATGCAAAGACGTGCAATAAATATTTTATTTCAAGCTCTTGATTCTGCAATTAAAAATGCTTGACTTGCAGCTTAGTTAGCATATGAAATGGTACTGTCATATTGATGAAATGCAAAAGTCTTGGTCTTCTTTGAGCAAAATGGCAAATATATTCTGTGCTTCAGAGAAAGAGAGAGAGAATGTTTCAGCCTGTTGTTTCTCTGGGTTTGAACTGGGTGAGATTGTGGGCTGTCACTCTTCAGCAAGGTACACGTTTTGTATGTTGCAAGTCACAAGTTCAATCTTTTGTCAAGGTTGTCTGGTGTCCATTGGGGTTGGTAAGGCAGGGTGACAAATGCAAGGGAAGCCAAAGTCAGTATCAGGTGGGTCTCATTATCTTCATACACCGAGGATCATTATTTTGGTTGTAATTAATTTTGGTTGTAATCAGCATTAGTCCATGTATTCAGCCTCTCTTTCAGTGAGTCGCTCCTGTATTATTTATGAAAATACATTGAAGATTAAAAGCACTAGCTAACTAAGGGATCACTGATGTGCTACATAGCTAGAAGGGCAAGATGAAGATTCAGTTTCAGCACGTAGTATCAGAATGGCATTGCACTGTGCTCTGATGAACCTGAAATTTATTGACATGATGATGAGTCTTGTCCTGCTTCAGACAAAGCAAACGATAACAGCTTCATGTCCTTATTGCAGGATTTTATTTTCTCTTGATTGCCTCCTCTGCACTTAATAAGACTTCGGAATGAAGGTTCTTCCAGCTCCCAAGGGCAATATGTAGTAGGTTGAAGAGTGTGCCTGTTGGCTCTTTAATACCGTAGGGGTCTAGTGAGTCCCCAAAACACGGAAACCCTGTTTGGAGGTACAAAAGAGAGTTCATCTGAATGTGTGAATGTGGAAAATTCCAGCTCCCTTCCCACTTCCTTTCATGGCTTCTAGGACGGTTTGAGGAAGAAACAGTGTGCTATGTAGAACCTCTCCACCTGCCACGGAATTCTATTCTTTTTTTTAAATGCAAGACTAGGGTAGATATGATACTTTACAGGCCAATAAAAAAAAGAAAGAAAACATCATTGCAAGCTTTTGTGGGCAATACTCACTTCTTCAAGGCATGCACCAAAAGTCCAAATATGGCAAAATATATGATTTGCCAAGAGATTATTCTTAGATGTAAAGATTATATCAGTGGTTCACAACCTTGGGTAAAAATATGTTCTTGGTCTGCAGTTCCCAGAACCCTTCACCACTACCTGTGCTCAGAAGGCTTCACCACATAGCTGTGGGGGCTATGGTTTCAGTAGCCTCTTGGTGCAGTGGTTAAACTGCTGTACTGCAGCCAAAACTGTGCTTATGACGCGGGGTTCAATCCCAAATATGTTGACTCAGCTTTCTGTTATCTCAAGGTTGCTAAAATGAATTCCCAGCTTGCTGGGATGGGGAAGCAGTGTGTAGCCTACATAATTAAATTGTAACACCCTCACCCCCCAAGAGAGCGCTTCAAGCACTATGGGATGGTATATAAGCCAGACAATGTGCTTTTGGGGGGTTGTCGTCTAAGAACATCTGGGAAGCCAAAGTTGGGAGCCACTGATTTATATGAAAATCTCTGTCTGAATACATTGTAGCATTTCTGAGAAAGGAGATTTAATGTCAAACATCTGAAAAGTTACTTTTGGAGTAAAAGAGCGAGAATCTCCAACCAGAGACTCTCAACCGTTGGCCTTCCAGGTGATTTGGAACTCAACTGTCAGAAGCTCTGATCACCGGCCGTAATGGCAAAAGTTTCGGAGAAATAAAATCCAAAATATCTAAAGTTCCAAAGACGAAGAACGTAGAAGGATCTGAATTAAATAAGCAACCTCTCTAGGGACTGCTAAAAATTAATAGTCAAGTCCAGCTGAGAATTTTAAAACAGTTAATTCCAGTGAAAAGCTTTCAACATAGATCTTTATATATAATCACTTAACAATGGCATCACTTCAAGAGAGAAGACATCTTCCTTTTTTCCATCCATTTGGTCAGGAGCATTCCGTCTGGTTGGGATCCAACATTGCCAACATGATCATCTGCAGTGCTCCAGAATTTATCTTTGCAGACATTGAATAATGTAGGAATGTCACAAGGAGTAGGTGCTTTTATGGACAGAAAGCAGATTGTATTCCTCGGGGATGGGATGTTATTTTCTCTTTGCTGCTACTGTGGTGCTTATGTTCATTTAACTTTTATGGCTTCACATAGATCACGAGTCCCAGTGATAGTCACAATACTGCCCTTTTGATTTCGAGAACAGTGGGTTTTATTTTAGGGCTTCAATCTTTAAACAGCAGTTTCACCAGCAGCAATACTAATCCCAGACAAGTATCACACTCCTCTTCTCTCCATTAAACAGTGGGGCTCAAATTAACCCTGTTGTGCTAGCGGTGTGTGAATCTCGGGACATTGTTCACTGTGCTGTAGCTATTGGGAGCACATTTGTTCTTGTCCAAGCTTATGGAGATCCTAAGATGTTCAAGGAGTGCTCAAGGAGTGATCTACCATTGTCATCTTCCAGTGAGTTTCCATGGCCAAGCAGGTGTTTGAACCCAGGTTTCCTGTGTCCTAGTCCAACATGCTATTTGTTACACCATACTAGCTTCTATGTCAGGCATGTCCAAAGTCAGGCCCGGGGCCCAAATGCGGCCCGTTTTCAAATTCTAAGCGGCCCGCAGCCTCTTCTCCCCACCAGCTCAGTCTGTCATGCATCCTCGCCAGCTGGCCCCTCCCCATACCGGATGGCGTCGTTAGCTTGCAGTTTTATGGTTTGCCTGCCCTCCCTGCCTCCGTCCATCCCTCCAGCCACCTGCCCAGCCTACCCACCCCCAACTCCGTTGCTGCAGCGTCCTCCCCGCCTCTTTTCATGTCCTAGACTCAGAGACTTGTCCAAAGTCCAGCCTGGGGGCCAAATGCGGCTGAATGGTCGGCCCCCACACATTTTCACCCCACCAAATCTGCCCCCCCCTTGCAAAAAGTTTGGACACCCCTGTTCTATGTGGTCTTGGAAGAACATGAATGATTTTTTAAAATATCAATTTGAATTTCCTCCAAAACTTTTGTTTTACAGTACTCTTAGATGATTTAATTAAAAAAAAATCTTTTAAGGCCAAAATACAGTCCAGATTTGGAATGACCACACAGAATCATTGTTGGAAAGGGCCTGTAAGGCCATCACGTTCAAACCCTGCTCAATGTAGGAATACAAATCAAAGGATACCTGCCAGGTGGTTGTCCGAATTTCTCTTGAACACCTCCAGTGTTGGAGGACTCAACCACCACTGGAGCTAACTGGTAACATTGTCTCATTGTGCTAACAATTAGGAAGTTTCCCCTGGTATTTAACCCATTTCCCATGAATCTGAAGAAAATGATGGACAAGGGTTCAGAGAATTCTTCAGCCAGTTCCTTTTAATACTCTTGAATACAGTTCATCTGGCCCTAGAGATTTGAACTCGTTCAAAGTAATAAGGTATTCCTTGACTACTTGTCCATCAATTTCCAGCTTTAATCCTTCCCCCACCCCTTGTTCTTCACATTTCTCTGGAGGTTCATAAGTAGTCCTTTGAGAAGACTCAGCTAAAATAGGAAAAGTCAGGAATAACACATAAAAGTCATATGATCTCAATTTAAACTTTTGGTGTTTTCTTTTTGAGCCAGACTTGATGAACTGTACAAGGTTGTGTCTTTTCTGTTATTTCTGAAATTCAGTATGCAATGGACGCAGTAGACACAGGACCCTGTACAGCTTCAATCATACCTAAACCTTGGCTGTACAAGGATATTAGCATGTACCCATCAGTGGACATTTTCTTGATCACCCGTTCCTAAGGAGATCCATGGAAGAGCTCTGATAGATCATCCATGAGTCCTGTAATTGAACTACTTTTCTAACAGCGGAAGAGCTAGGAGAGAAACAGCAAACACAGTGGCATCACAACAAATTAGGATGTTAAATGGGCAAGAAGGCCCTCTTACTGTTTATTTCTAGCACGTGGCATGGAGGAGCATACTGTTACTAAGTATGGATATTAACTTGATATACTGCATAACCTATAATGAACCTACACGCTATGAACTTGCCCTGTGGATGTTTTGAATACAATAATTCATTATTGTTAGCAATGTTGGCAGAGACTTCTGAGAGTTGAAGTCTGAGACATATGAGCCAAAAATGTGTTGGAGTTTTACATGCATCTTAAGAGAATCAGATAAGTTGATCTGAGAGTTGAGTCATGGCAACTGGACTTATTTTCTTGTGGGATCAAAACAGGTCACTACTCATCCAAGTAGCTTCTTGGATGAATAGTAGAATATTTTGATCCCACAAGAAAAGAAGCCCAGAATGTCCCTGCGGGTTCTCCTCAGTCTTTCAGTGGCCTTTAATACCATTGATCATGTATCCTTCTTGGGAGGCTCTCTGGATTAGGGGTCAGTGACTTGACTTTGACCTGGCTGATCCTTCCTGGAGGACCTACCCCAGAGAGTCCAGTGTGGGCAAATAGTTTCCAACCCTGGCATTTTCAACCATGGAGTCCCACAGGGGTTGATCATCTTGCTTTCAGCCATCAAGTCCTGCCCGTAGTACATGATCATCTAAAACTGGGTGATTAAGATCTGTATCAGATTGGCTCCCTCCCTGGAATCTTTTAAAAGGTCATTAAAAACTTGTCACTTTCAGCAGGCCTTTCCTGAGCCATTTCCATCATAAGTTGCAGATATTCAACCAAAAATAACTAATTTTTAATTTTTTTAAAATTAATGTTTTAAAATGATGTTTATTTGATTTTTGTTTTTTGTTTTTCATTTAAGCTTGATAATGTGTAATAACTATTTATGCTGGTTTGCTTTTTGTTGCTATCTACCCACTGGCCATGAGGCCAGATGGGCAGGATATAAATATAATAAATAAAATAAATAAATATTCCAAGCTCTGCATCTGGGGCAGAGCTGATTAACTCTCCAGACTTGATCAAAGTATGCAAAAAGAATTGAGTGTTGTTAATGTAAATAGCCAATTCTGTCAAGGCAGGGTGTACAGTGGTACCTCTACTTAAGAGCGGCTCTAGTTAAGAGCAATTCAACTTGCAAGCGGAAAACCCTTGGCATTTTAATGGCCGCCTTACAAATTTTGGGTGCACTCTGCTCTACTTACAATTGTTTACATTTTTTCAATTATTTTATTTATTGATTTCTATTTTTAGATACGGTACCTCTATTTAAGAGTTGTTCAATTTAAGAGCATGCATTTGGAATGGATTACATTCGTAAGTAGAGGTACCACTGTATTGGCTATGTCAGGCAGCCAATCTGGGTTATCATAAAACAGCAACAAATTGTTACTGACATTGTAACGATAGTGTGTACATGGATCAGGGTCAGACTAGAGTGCATTTTTGTGTGTTGTGTGATTTTCTAGACGGCTTCATAAATGGTCCAAATTGCATTCAGTTTCCGCTTAAGATCACAGGTTTGGCAGCATTGTGATTTAGGTCTCTAGTTTATGCAGATTTAAGCCCAACCCTCACTCCTGCCAAAATACAGAGGGATGCTTGTGAAACTTTCCACCACAGGTTCCACCTTGAGTAGACAGCATTTGCTGTTGGCTGAGCGTATGTGAGGAGGCACTGTTTTCCTCTGAAATAACCACTTGACTGCTTACACGTCGGTGCCTAGCCGTAGCCTTCTTATTCTTGACTCATTTTTACCTCACAAATCCAAGCCTGAAACTTTGCAGGTGGAATGAGAAGGAAATTAAGGGTTCTATTCCTAGATCAGTTTGCTTGGGAGGTCAACGCCACCCTAATTCTTTGGAATAAAAATAATTTGAATGAGTAATTTAGAGGCAAAGGAAAAAGTAGATTCCCCACCCTCCCTCCATCTGTTCTCTCCTGCAGGGCACCATTTCCCAATAGAGAATAGTCTCACTGCAGTAACATTGCATGTGGATGCAATGTCCTGTTGACAGCTCTAGCTAAAGGTTTTAAAACTGCATTGGGACCTCAGAGTAAACATGGTATGTGAGCTGTATAAACTGAGTAACTAGGAGTACTGTTTCTTTTCCTTTTAGGAGGCCATCTGCAGAATATTAGAGGCCAGATTCAAAGGCAGACATCATGTCTGACTTCAAAACATTTACCTAGCACCCTATTCTTCTGATCTCCTAACAGAGTGCACTTAAAACATTTACACAAGATAGCAAGCCAGCATTTCAACATTATCTGGGTCTGTTTTCATTCTGCAGAAAATGCTTCTATTTTATTGAATTTTATTGTGGGTGAGGGAATAGCCCTAATCATTCCTTGTAAAGAAAACCCTTTGATACTATCTGCACATAATACTTATTTTTAAAAAAAGAAACACAAAATTAAAAAGAAGCCTGGTTCTCACAATATTGTGGGGCAATGGTTTCAAACCACAGGAAAAGATATTCAATTTAAACATTAGGAAGAACTTTATGACAGAACTGTTCGGCAGTGGAATACGCTGCCACAGAGTGTCAGCATATTTTACTGCTTATTCTTTGGAGGTTTTTAAGCAGAGGCTGGGTGGGCATATCGGGAGTACTGTGATGGGGGTTCATGCATGGCAGGGGGTTGGACTAGATGGCCCTTGAGGTCTCTTCCAATTCTATGGTTCTGTGATTCCCGTGGTACCTCTTGGTTGTTCTGTGAGTGGAGCAACGCATAGGACATGTGTTCTTTATGGTTTTGAAATATACTTTTTGTAGACCAAGTTTAGAATTGGGAATTTCAGGAACGGAAATCACTATTTTGGTACTTCCGGCCTAAACAGAAGCTGAACTAAAACCTTTCCAATGTTGGGGATTCATATTTTAATTGCCACCACCATCCTTAATTCTTCAACTAACCTGTTTCCCTTCCCCCCCCCCCCCGGAAGAGTAGTAAAACTATAGTAGCATTAAGAAGAATTGTTGTGGTGGGTTTTCCAGACTTTTAATACCTTTCTGTGGCCTGATTCTTTTGTTCATAGGATCTATTTTATGGAGCAAGGAGCAGTGGTTATATTCTTGACCATCTTGTAGAACATAAGAACATAAGAAGAAGCCATGTTGGATCAGGCCAAAGGCCCATCTAGTCCAGCTTCCTGTATCTCACAGTGGCCCCACCAGATGCGTTTGGGAGCACATGCGACTAGATATCGGTCTCCTGGTACCACTCCCCTGCATCTGGCAATTGAAGCACCCCGGTTTTAAGTCTGGAGATTACACATCTCCATCATGGTTTGTAACCTGTAATGGACCTTTCCTCCATGAATCTGACCAATCCCCTTTTGAAGGAATCCAGGCCAGATGCCATCACCACATCCTGTGGCAGGGAGTTCCACAGACCAACAGCGTGCTGGGTGAAAAAAAATTTCTTTTGTCTGTTCTTACTCTCCCAGCCCTCAATTTGAGTGGATGTCCCCTAGTTCTGGTATTTTGTGAGAGGGAGAAGAGCTTCCCTCTATCCACTTTACTCATGCCCTCCATTATTTTGTACGTCTCAATCACATCCCCCCTCAGGCACCTTTTTTCCAGACTAAAGAGCCTCAAATGTTTTAGCCTTTCCTCATAAGGGAGGTGCCCCAGCCCAGTAATCATTTTAGTGGCTCTCTTCTGCATCTTTTCCAGTTCCTCTATGTCTTTTTTGAGATGCGGTGACCAGAATTGTACACAATACTCCAGGTGTGGCCTTACTATTGTTTTGTACAATGGCATTATAATATTGGCTGTTTTATTTTCAATCCCCTTTTTGATAATCCCTAGCATGGAAGTGGCCTTCTTCACCGCTGCAACACATTGGGTAGACACCTTCATGGAGCTGTCCACCAGGACACCAAGATCTCTTTCCTGATCTGTCACGGATAACTCAGAGCCCATGAGTTGATAGATAAAATTTTGATTTTTTCCCCCCCATTATGCATTACTTTACATTTGGCTACATTAAAACGCATTTGCCATTTCGCAGCCCATTCCCCCAGTTTGGAGAGATCCTTCTGGAGCTCTTCACAATCTTCTCTGGTTTTTACCACACCGAAAAGTTTTGTACAGGGTGTACAGGGAGAATTCTGAAGAAGTGATTCATTGTTTTGATACAGTATGTTGTATACCTTGGTTCAGTCATCAATGCTAATGGAGACTGTAGCCGAGAAAGGAGAAAAATGAGATTCAGAAGGGCAGCAATAAAGGAACTAGAAAAGATCTTCAAGTGTAAGGATGTGTCACTGGATATCAACCTTATCCACAATGCCTAAGACGGCTCTTTTCTTCTTCCTACCAATGATGTAATCCTGGCAGAACCCATCATGTTCTCACATTATGCAAAGGGTACCATAAATGATTAAAAAGTAAACTACTTCTCAGAACTGAGGACCAACCTGCGGTTTGCAAGATACTGTACTTCTGTGCAGTTTTGTGCGTGTGTGCTTCCTTCCTTTTATAATTGGCACAGGCTACTCATTATCACTGTCAATTAACATAATGCTTATTCAAAACCATCTTAAGTGGTGTTGGGCTCTGTTTCTGGTAGGAGCAAGCATTAATGCAAGTTGAGGACGTGGCTTGATTGCTGTTTGCCCTTCTGAAATTCCCTCCCACTTTTTGTGTTAATGTTTCTTGGCGGTAAATGGAACTTTTCTTCTACAAAGTTGGGATACTTTAGTTTGTACATTGCTCTGTTAAGGCCACAAGCCAGTTTACATTTCTTCAGAGTAACTGGTACTGAATTTAAGGTCATAGACCCAGGCCTGGAATTTAGCAGGAGGGATGAGAAGGAGATTAAGGTCAAGCTGTGCAATGTAATCAGGATATCACTAGCAGATATCTTCCACTCAACATCTTTCATTATTTTATTATTATTTATTCAATTTATATACCGCTCCATCTAGCTACACGGCTACTCTTGGGTGGTTTACAAAGTTGAACAAATATCAAAATACATACCATAGCGAACAGACAATACAATAAATTAACATTCCAGCATAATAAAATAATAGTTTAACAAAACAATAGACATCAATCTTGGACGTTAGCTTGCTTTTACTTTGTCATTGCTCATTGGAAGGTAAACATGAGCTTTCTTTGCATGCCTAGTTACTACAGGATAGCAGCGTTGAAGGAAATCATCTCTAGAATGAAATTAGTTTATCAGCTTCTGATTGTGGAGCTGGTGTCTTGTTTCAAGCTTAGTGAGAGAGTCTTCTAATTTAAAATGTTTAGGATTGTTGCATAGCTTAGTCGTCTCTTTTCTGCCACCATATTATGCACCAACTAAAGTTTAGAGGTAGACTACACAGCTAATCCAAGATACAGTGGACCCTGGTATAACAAACAGTTTTAATAACATAAAATCTGTACAACATAAAAAATTCCGGAGATAGGGGAAATTTGCTTAACAGAATCGCCTATGGGGCGAATCTATACAACATAAAAGTAGTGCAGGTTAGGGATTACTCTGTTTTCAATGGATTACTATGGGAAATTTGTATAAAGGAAAATTTGCTTAACATAACTTCATTTGGAACAAATTAATTCCTTTATACAAGGTACCACTTTGTACGTTACTGCAGAGCAACAGTACACAATATGAAGGCTGATTGAGTTATTTTGATTTCTGATGCAGTAGCTCCCACAAACATTTGTCTTTCTGCTGTATGATATATATATCTATTTTATATAATATATATATATATATATAAAATAGGGGCCAAAATCCTGTTGGTTTATTTTGCATGTAGAATGAGAAATGCGTAACTTGTAGGGGGGGTTCTGGCTGCTGGACCACAAATCCCCACTTGAATTTTTGGATGCGCAAATCGAGTGGGTTGGCACATGCCTGAAAATCCAAGCAGGAACTTGTTAGAACTGCTGGATAGCTCAGTGGTTTTGCTATCTGGCTGTGGAGCCAGTGGTCGGGAGTTCCATTGCTCAATGTGCTGCCTTGACAGAGACTGGACTCAATGATCCATAGGGTCTCTTCCAGCTTAAGCAGAGGCTGGATAGTTGCCACCAAAAAGCTGTTGCATGTTGCTTTGCCTCCACCAGACATAACGGCGTATTATAACAGAATTTTGTCTAATAATAAGTTAACTAGCTAACTCTTGGCTGTCTTTATTAGAAGCAAACCACACTGAGACTTCGCCTAATGTTAGGCCTAGTCCAGTTACAGAAGCTATACGTCTGTTTGTCTATGTGTTTTGAATTGTGTTATTTTGATAGAATATCTTCCCTAGCTGCATTTTTCAAATTTATTAAAAAAAAATGTTCACTCAGCTGACATTGTGTGGATCAAAGTAGTTCAAGATTCACCTGGAGTGCTGTGTCCAGTTCTGTGTGCCTCAATTTAAGAAGAATGTTGACAACCTCAAGTGAGTACAGAGGAGGGCGACCAGAATGGTTGAAAGTCTGGAAGAAACGTCTTATGAGGAATGGCTTAGGGAACTGGGAATGCTTAGCCTTTAAGAAAAGGCTGAGGGGGGATAGGAATGCTATGTTTAAATATTTGAAAGGATGTCATATTGAAGAGGGAACAGGTTTGTTTTCCATGGCTTCAGATACTAGGACTCGAGGCAATGGTTTCAAACTACAGGAAAAGAGATTCCATTTGAACATTAGGAAGAAATTCATGATGGTTAGAGTTGTTCAGCAGTGTGGAATATGCTGCTACGGAGGGTGGTGGAGTCTTGTTCTTTGGAGGTTTTTAAGCAGAGGCTGGATGGCCATCTGTCAGAAATACTGTGATGGGGGTTCCTTCATGGCAGGGGGTTGGACTGGATGGCCCTTTAGGTCTCTTCCAACTCTATGATTCTATGAAGATGTTAATGGTTTCCTAAGAAACAATTGTTCCTTGGAAGGTTATCAGCAGTATATTGATGAGAAGTTTATTTGTGATAGTCAGTTCTTGCCGCATACACCATTGAAGAGTCTTAAAACAGCATTTGGCAATATTACAGAATCCACCAGACAGCATGGCCATCACTTGACTACAGTATTTTGAAGGTAGCAAGGTAACATATTGAGATAGGCCAGTGATGGCAAACCTTTTAGATACGAAGTGCCCAAACTGTGATTCAAAACCCACTAATTTTTCACAAAGTGCCAGTACAGCAATTGAACCTGAATACTGGTGGCTGTGAAGGGGCGATGTCGGGGGCCCACAGAAAAGGCTCTGAGTGCCACCTTTGGTACCCATGCCATAGGTTTGCCAGCACTGAGCTGGGCCATCTAGTCTACCATTAGTGACACTAACTAGCTGCAGCTGTCCATACATTCCTAACATGTTCAGTCTTTTGAGGTTGCCCAAACTCTTCTTCAGGTTAGAACTAAAAAGGGGGGGGAGGAGAAAGAAAATATCATGGTAGTAAACCATCTGTTCTGATCAAGAGTTCAGGAGACCTCAAAAGCTTATACATTGTGTGGATTCATAGTTTTCCTAATAAAGATATCACCTATTTGTGGGATTTGGATTTTATTTTATTCTTGTATATCAATATGGCCCCTTTCTCTTTTGATTGGAAATGCTTCCGCATTTTATTTTTGTTCTATGAAAACATGCCTTGCAGATCTCCTGTGTGAAAAGGTACACAACTTCCCCTTGAAAGCAGAACATGCAAATTCACCTTCTACCTTTGTGTGCTATGTTAGGAGCTTGACAATGGGAACAATTGCATTCCAATATTATAGCCACTTACATGAAGTTACTCTCATCAACTTTTACAACGTATTGTTTGGACAGGCTGTTAGGGACTACAGCTGAAGTTATTAGACCACTGAGGTCTCATCATCTTTTATTAATTTTAATGTATTTTTAAGTACACCTTTTGTATTTGGTTTAACCCTCTCTTTGTGTGTTGTGTGTTGTGTCGCTACAGTCGTGATTGACTCTTCGTGACTCCATATCGATGGAGTTTTCTTGGCAGAAATACTGGAGTGGTTTGCCAGTTCCTACTCCAGGCGCCTACAGCACCTGGTATTCCCTGGTGGTCTCCCATCCAAGTACTAACTAGGGCCGACCCTGCTTAGCTTCCGAAATCAGGCAAGATCGGATGTGCTTAGGGCATCTAGGCAGCTAACCCTCTCTTTACTTATCCCTAATTTATTTTTATTTTTTATTTTTTGGGTTTTTATACTGCCCTTCTGGCAGCGAGGCCACTCTGGGCAGTTAACAACAATCAATACAATGCCAAACAAACAAACAAACAAACAAACAACTCAAACAATAATGTAAAATGAACATAAAAATACAGTAAATATAATAAAAATAAAATTAATCAGCATAAAATAACATATAAATTTCATAAAACTATAATATTATTGGCAGGCCAGTCAACTAAAAACATATTTTGTGGGTAGACACTAGATTTATGTTAAGTTTGAGGAAATGCCTGCTTAAAAAATAAGGTTTTCAGTAGTTTTTTAAAAACAACCAAAGAGGTGGGCAATGCAGATGTGAGGTGGAAGATTATTCCACAGGCAAGGGGGAATGGCAGAAAAGGCCCCTTTTGGGCCTCTTGCGTGTTAATTGCCTCAAACGCCTAGCCTGAGAAGATCAGGTATTATGGACAGGTTTCACTGGGATAAGGCGCTCTGACAAATAACTCAGCAGACTAATAAATTCCACATTAAGACATATTCTACTTCTCATCTATTCTCGGATAATTTAGGGACTTTGATAAGTCTTACTTCCAGAAGTGGGACCAAGTATTCAGAAGAATCCTTTCAACATAACCTTAAACTCAGTTGAGGGAGGTGCATTGGAATGTACTAACCCTTTTAAAGTCCTTAAAATCATGAAATGCCACGAGCATCCCATGAGCATATTGAGTCTGCTGTAGCAATTTGCAGGATGACATTTAATAAAAAAAATTAAACAGACTTATGAAAGCAACACAAAGCAATTCTAATAATAAATGTTTGCTTCCTTCAACTGCAGATTGATTTGGAACCAGAAGGAAGAGTGTATGTCATCATAGATCTTTCAGGCTCATCAGGTGAAGGTAAGTCTGATGGTTTTTACTGCACTTCTTCCTAAACAGTACATTAATTGATTTGATCTGAATGATTGTATACCGCAAGACCATCCTGTGAAGTGGGGACCCTGAATACATTGGTACGGACTACTGTAATACTCTCTACATGGGGCTTCTCTTGAGCCTGACCTGGAAGCCTCAACAGATCTAGAACATGGCTGCCAGGCTGGTGTTAACTATGACCAAATTTCCCCAGTCCTGGCTCACCTGCACTGGTTTGCCTGTTATATTCTCGACCAGGTTCTTGGTCTTGGTTAAGGTGGGTGTTTTGCTTGGGATGGTGTCTGGTTCTGAAACGAAACATGGCATCACAGCTGCTGTTCGGAACAAGAGCCCACCCTCTGGAATAAAATCATCCACTGATTTATCTTTCTTTGGGTTGTGTAGGGCAAAACTCCAATGAAGAAGCAGCCTCCAACCTGTCATCTTTCCTTCTCCCTGGTGCTGGCCAATCAGAAGCTATGCAAGGACATGCATCCCACCTCCCTGTCTGATTGGCCAGCGCCAGGGAGAAGGAAAGATGACACTTCGGAGGCTGCTTCCTGATTGGAGTTTCCCCCCGTACAACCCAAAACAAGGTAAGAGACTGGTTGATTTCCTTCCAGAGGGTGGGTCCTGGTTCTGAACAGCAACTGTGCTGCTGTGTTTCATTTCAGAACCGAACCCCTTCCAAAGCGAAACACCTATCTCTAGTCCTGGTTCTTACCTATAAAGTCTGTTAGTTGTCAGAGTGCTTTTCCCAAAGAACAGCTGCCTGCACCACCAGACCTTTGCAGACAATGCTTTTACAGGGAAGGGAGGCCAGAAAGACATCCATCAGAAATCATGCCATCTCTGGCTTCTGGTTGAGTTGGACCTAGCCCCTTCCCTATCAGCTTTCAAGAGTTTGCTTACAATGATGCTTATTAAATAAACTTTTATTAGAAACCTCCCATGAATCAATCAAATCTGTTTGATCAATCCTACTACCCTTGGTGTGCTGTTTATCACGCTTTATTGATTTTGCTGCTCTTTGTTTTTATTATTATAACTTCCCTTATTGTTTATGAGTGTATTTGTTTTATTGTTGTTAGTTGCCCAGAGTAACCCCTTTTACTAACCAGGCAGTATAAAAATGAAATGAAATGAATGGATGGATGGATCTCAAATATGTCTTGTTGACTGGTATGTGCCACAGTTTAAGCCACTGGATGGCAGAGGGTGATCTGATGCTGTTCCACACTAAGAAGATAGAGATTTGGTCATGGTCTGGATGAGAGACTTTTGGAAATTCTGGTCATGTAGCTTTGAAATTCCTAAATGGAAATTCAGGCAATATGCATAACAAATAGTGATTAACATGTCTGAAATGGATGTATCCTGGACCTAAAATATGGGACTAACTTCCCTTAAAAAGAGGGGATGGATTGCCTTTCCTAGGTCAGATACAAGCTGCCTATGCTTCTATCAAAAACTGGGCACTTTACAACTTGTGCAAAAGGCTAGGATTTGAGCTTATTCATATGTAGGTTTATTTTAATTTCAACAATACCTGGTTGCTGTTTTATTTTAGATGGTCCAAAATCTGTACATTTGCTGGATGGATTTAAAACATCTAATTTTATTTCTGTTGACTTCATAGTTTCATACATGTTGAATATTGGCATTTTGCATTCAGTTCTTTATCTGCAAATATATCTCTATATTTGAACTGCAGTTTGAGAACCTCCATCTAGGCTTCCTGTAGACCATTAATTTTGAAAAATGAACATATCATACGTATTTGGAAACAAATCAGTAAGTCACTGATTTGTTTCCAAATATAATATGTTCATTTTTCAAAATTAATGCACAGCAAGGAATCACAAGAACTCATGCTCTAAGAACATTCAACCTTTATCCCCTCCCATTTCCAAAGGAAAGCTGCAATGTTTAGAATTCCAGCCAGAACATCTGCAAGTAATAGGTGATTACTTGAATGCTCCAGATTTTCCCTAATTATATTTTAGCCTTTACATTCTCGTGCAAATCCTTTGAAATACAGAGGTAGATTCTATCTGTTTCCAACACAAGGGTTGCAATATGAATGAACGCATCAAAGAAGTGTAGAAAAAATTGAGTTGGAAGAGACCTGTAAGGCCCTCAAGTCCAACTCCCTGCTCAATGCAGGAATCTAAATCAAAACAGATTTGTTATTGTATACTGTCACAATAGCAAGAATTTTATATGCCAAATATTGGAAAGTTGCAGAAACACCAACCAGACAAGAACTTTTGGAAAAAATCTTCGAAGCAGCTGAAATGGACATAACATCAGAACTGATAAAGGACAAAGAGTTACAGAAGGCAAGAGACTGCTGGAAACCACTATATACTTTTTATGAAAAAGAACTAAATAGCTTTAAAAAAAAGAGAGACTCCAACACTATTGGGAAATTAAAATATAGTCTGTGTATTAATATATAGAAAAATATTGTAAATATACCACTTGAACTTTCCCTGCTTTTATCCTTAGATTTTCCACCCCACCCATCCCCCATCCTATGTAGGGATTCCAATGATATGAAATAAATAAAAATATATTTTAAAAAAAGATCTGACAGAGGGCTGCCTATCTTGAATGCCTCCAGTGTTGGAACACTCACCACCTCCTGAGATAATTGGTTCCACCATCATACTGCTCTAACAGTTAAGAGGTTTTTCCTGATACTCAGCCTGAATCTGGCTTCATGTAGCTTGAGTGTCCTGCACTCTGAGGTAATTGAGACCAGGTCCTGCCTCTCCTCATTGTAACAGCTTTTCTAGTTTTTGAAGAGTACTACCATATCTCCCTGTGGTCTACTTTTTTCCAAGGCTAAACATGCCCAGTTCTTTTGGTCTTGTATCATAGTCCTTCATTTCCAGTCCTATGATCATCCTTGTTGCATTCTTCTGGACCTGCTCCAGTTTGCTGGTATCCTTCTTAGAGCATGGTGTCAAGATCTGAAGCACCCATATCTTGAACAGAATATGGATCTTAAGAAAGTTAACTCTGGACTAGAATTCTAAGAATCTAGGGAGATTGAATGTGGATTCTAAGAGTCCTGGAACTTAGACTCACCTAACAGTAATCTCTCCAAACTCTAACAGAATGATAACCAAGTTCCCAGCATATCTGCATATGCTGTGATTCACCAAGGCTCTCAGCCTTACATTATGCATGACAGTAGCCTTTCTTTTTCCACCAACCCACTCCTTTTTGCAGCCAGGGAGCAAAGCTATTGATTGAATTCTGTCCCACCACAAGAGCACTGAGTCTGGATGTTTGCAAAATGTAAACGTCTAGCAAACAATGAGATAGCAGTTACAGTTATCTAAATTTGCCCTTTCAATATGTAAGTCTTTGTTAAACTAAGGAGGTTCTTGAGTATTTGACCTTGCTGCCATCTTTCTGTAGCCCAGATTCTGCTGTTTCTGTTCTGTGATGTACACTGGGTGACGAAACATATCTGTAATAGACAGTTGAGTAGAAATGGAAGTCTTTACCTATTTTGTTCTTAATGATGAACATGAAAATTTTTAGATATTTTCTTCCTAGTAAGAGAGATTATAAAATAATTTAATGCATTTTTAAAAAACATCAGGGCTTTATTTTCTGTAGACGTTGTGAAATCCCCCCCCCCGGAAACATTTTTTTTTTTTTTGCAAAATAACAAAGGTTTTAATGCAAAACACAAGATTGTTGTACAACATAAACATGACTGTGTTCCTTTAGCTCTCATGGGAGAACAAAAATAATCCCACAACAGTTGGCTGTTTTTGACAGGGTGTTGTGGTATGTCAAGATACACTTTTTGTTGCACATGAAAAAATGTGTGAGTAATCATCCTTGCAGTTAAGTACTGTACATTCAAGAGTGATTTCTTTCTCTCTTTCTCTCTCTCTTTCTTAGAGGTTACAGACTGCCCAACTTAGTGTGAATTCTGCTTGGGGCAATTTAGGTAAAGCATAAAACAAATAAAAATAAAAAAATATCAAAGAGCATAATGGCACCAAGTAAATAGATAACCAATGATAACATTAGCTGAGACTAATACTGGAAAGTGTGGTAGTTTTCTTCATACTGGAACCAAGTGGAAAAAAATTATAATTATTTCTTTTTTTAAAAAAAAAACTCACTTGTAGTTTCCCTAATCCTTTATATTTTTCTAAGCGTTGATCAGACTTTGAATTGGAGCCTTGAAATGTGATAACAAAAGAATTTGTACAATCTAATTTTTTCTAGCTGTTCTGTAAATTAAAGAGAAACCTTTCACAAAGGGAAATCCACAGAACACATGATGTGAAACTTAAAATAGGTGAGACCGTAAAGGTCTGTGTATTTTTGTCTGATGGTGTCATCTCAAAGGATGAATAGAGTGATCTAGAAAATTGTTAGCCATATGAACATGAGTGCAGATGAAGCTGAGTAAGACATTTTATACCGTGTGACTGAATGACAACACATGAAGGGTACCAGTGTCTTTTTAAAAACCTATTTACTTTTCTTGGACATTTGGAAGGAATCCAGTGTTTGAATTCCTACCCCTCAAAACACTCCAATCCACTGCGCTGCCAGTTCCAATATATTCTACTTCCAATGTAAATTATTAAATGTTATTAATTCCAGGTTCATGCAGTCATGTAACAGAAAGAACTGTGGCTAACCAACTTCATTGTGAATAAGGGTCTAATTCATTGCTCTTTTGCCATGACATTGCTTTTGAAATGCTTTGCCATGTAAATCAATGGATCATGTTTCCATTAATCATATCCTTCTTAGAAGGCAGAGAAAATGTTCTAGGACAGGCTTAGGCAGCCTGGCATTTTATGATGCTTTGACCTACATCTTCCATTGACTCATTGTAGCCTTGCTGTGGTTCAGTGGTTGTGGAAGTTGTAGTCCAAAACATCCAGATGGAACACCTGATGCTGGAGTTGGAAAGTTTGAAGCAGATTTATAACCTTGGTTGGAGAATGATGCTACAATGGGAAACAGGCCAAATATCTAATACAATGTGAAAAGAAAGCTAAAAGCAGTAAAAGTAACCACAATTAAACAAATGGCACAAACCAGTAATATAAAACCAGAGTTGATGGAAGACAGGAAGCTGGGGAGAGTGATCAGCTAGGTTCAGCGTAGAAAGTCCCCCCTAAAGAGCTACATCTGCAATTGCCTCCTAAATATCAATAGGGACGGAGCTAGGCTGTGCTCCTTTGGGAGCTGGTTTCATAAAGTGGGAGCCACCATGAAGAAGGCCCTACCTCTTGTAGAAGACTTATGGGCATCCCTTGGAGTATCCACCTGCAGGAGCCTTGGCTGGGATGGACAGAGCAGATTCCATTGAGGAAAGTCATACCAACAAGTCACATTAGCCCAAACCGTGGAGCACTTTGCATCTAAGTGTCAGAACCTTGAACCGCATCCGGAGCTCAGTGGGGAACCAGTGGGGGTGACCCAAACAGGAGTGATGGAGTCAAATTCACTCACACCCACAACCAGTCTGACTGCCACATTCTGGACCCGCTGAAGTATCCAGATCAGGCCCAAGGGTCCAGGGAGCTGACACCTTCCCCCTAGGTGAATTGTCTGAACGTAGTCCTTGGGGAAGAATTGGAGCCAACTCAGTGTTAGGCCCCTGATCCCTGCCTCCAAGAGCCTGACCAAGAGGATACTTAGGCTGATAGTATCAAAGGCTGACCAGTGGTCTAGGAATGCCAACAAGGCGCATCTGCCCCATCAGCCTCTCTTAAAAGGTCATCCTGCAGCATGACCTGTTGGGTGAACTTTGTGCTTATTTTACTGTTTTTGTTTTGGAATGTTAGTGTTCACCAGTGAGTGGCAGATACCAAATATTATTGCTTATCTTTCCAAAACTCCCAGGGACATTGTTGCAGATCCTCATTTTGGCATTTGCCAGTTGAAGGCTGCTGATTCTGATATCCCGAGAAGGGTGAATCTGCACCAGGTTTCAGTCTGGGTTTTAAAAGAGCTATCCAAGGCGCTGAACCCAATTTGGAGATTGGATAAGTATCTTTGAGAGCTGCTGTAAATTATATCAAAAATCCAAAGCAGATTCGTTGGCCAACCAACATCTGAGTCACTAGCCTTTGGCGCTTTGTCCGTCCTTGTCTTATGCAAAATGCCATCTGTGTTTACCAAGGAGAGGGCCTTTTCTTTGGGTGTAGTGTCTTGACTTTGGACTTATCCTTGGTGAAGAAGGGTACTGGCAGCAACACTGGTTTCTTTCAGCAACCTTCCTGGGTATTTTAATGGATACAGTAGAGATTTGATTACAATTCCAAGTAACTATACATGCCGGGTTTTTCTGGGAGTTGTAGTCCAAAATATTTTTAGAATTTTCTGTGGTATCGCATCTTTGGACTGGAATTCTTTGGACCAGAGAGAGAGAGAGGGAGAGAGAGAGAGAGGGGGAGAGAGGGAGAAATGGTGATAAGGACCTAGATTTGTAGGTGCAATCCACAAAAGCTTATATTACAAGACAGCAGTTAGATTTTAATGTGCCACTTTCTTCTTCTTCTCTGAAATATCAAAGAAACAAGAAACTTTTATATGGAACTACTGTATGTATGATTAATAATTTTCACTTTCTTTTGAGACTCCTGTACTTTTCCTGAAGTGGTGCCCTCCAGAAGTGTTAGATAATGACTCTCCTCCTCCCTATGCTGTTTTGGGGAGGAAGGGAGTTCCTCTCCAATGCCGCCTTATAAAAGTGTCTATTGATGCCTGTGGACCCTGGTCCAAACGTCCGTGGATGAAGGTGGCAAACAATGACAGCAAAAGCAGTCATGAAGTAAATTCAGAATTTCCAAGCTTGCCGTCTTAGCCAGCCTCTCCCTCTCTGTATATTGCAGTAATAACACTGTCAAGAAAGCCAGTGAGAGGAGAAAGAAAAATTAGAGACTGTTCCAACTGTTCCATTAGCTGTTCTTGCAATGCTGTCATTCCCTCCTTTTTTTTTCAATTGCCTCTGAATTCTGGCATCAGCCTCTCTTCATATTTCATCTCAGCATCTCCTTGTGGAAGCTGCTGTTCTCTGTGTGTAGGCACCCTGCTGACATTGTCCTGGCCCCGAAACAGCCTTCTTCATAATCTTCAGCTCTGGCTATCCCTGAGTCAGCAGTTTGGAGGAAAAAGCATTTCTCTATTCCTTTTTGATGCAAGACGATAGTCTTAACAGGGCGACATTCCTTCTTTGGCTCCATTCGTGATGCTGGCAGTTGTCCCAAAAGTACATTGATTTTCCATAGCAAGCTCTTAACTTTTCTCTCCTGTAAGCTCAATTTCTCTCAGAGAGACAGCATCTGTAGTATGCTTTTTTCTCTTGTCTTATGGAGCGGTGCTGTTCAGGAGGCGACCTATCGGCACAATGAAATTTATGTCTGAACTTTATTTTTAAGGCTGATGCTGAAAAATATGGGTTTGCCTTTAAGGGGGAAAAGGTAATACAGTAGGACCCCCGTATCCACTGATTCAGTTATCCACGGTTGGCAAAGGGAAAAATGAATACATAATCCAGCAGCCGCAAAGCAAGCTACTGTCATAAAACCACAGCTGTAAAGCAAGCTACTGTCACAAAACAGCATCCATAAAGCAAGCTACTGTCATAAAACAGCAGTTTTGGGGATTTAGGGTGTTCTCTCTTATCCACAGTTTTCATTATCCATGGGAAGGCCTGGAACCACTCCCCAGCGGATACTGAGGTCCTATTTCATCAGTCAGCCCATGTTGTCTTTTCATTGAGACTTACTTTTTTGGCTGTTCAGAGATAGGAAAAAGTATTGTTTTGCTAATGTTTATTTATTTGATTTGATTTATAAATTGCAAAACCATCAGACCCAAGGGCCACTCTGGGCAGTGCGCCAGAAAAAAAAGCAGAACGACAACGCTTTCTACACCTTTGTGTTACATGCATTAGAAGTGAGGCCAAGTGTAGTAGCTGAACTTGCCTGCTTGTTTTGTCCTGATTCCGAATTTCTCCACCGCCCCTCTTCCTTTCAAGCCAGGATCCCCTTGTTAGCTTAAAATTACAGTTGGAAAGGAATATCACATCAAAATGATAGCTCAGTATAATGTGGGCCCTGCCAACACCTGAGCAGCAGTGCTGCTTTTTAGGGGAAAGACAGAATAAATACAGAATTAATGATAAACCAGTAGTAAATAAACAGACAAACAAGGAAGGGAAAGGTCTGTGATCGCAGCAGTGTTCTTTGTGAAGCCCCACATGGTGTGGGACAGACTGCCACGAAAATAGATGCCTTGCTCCTTTGTGGCTCCTTCTGGCTACATTTACAGGAGGATTCTAAGAGTCAGCACTGCTCCAGAAAGGACGCCATTCCATGCTCTGGTCTTTTTTCTTTGACGAAGTATCTGCCATGCTTTCTGTTCAATTGTGCAAGTCTTCCTTGTGTGTGTGTGTGTGTGTGTGTGTGTGTGTGTGTGTGTGTGTGTGTGTTTTATGAGCCATGGTTCAAGTTCAGCACTTGTTGCTAGTTTGTCTTCCATTCTCTGGTGTTGGAGCTGGCCAGGTAATCATTCTTGCCTTTGGGTGTGCCTCTGTCTGCAAAGGCTGTGAATTCTGGCCGAGAACTCTGCTTCTCATAATTCACGTTCTCATTAATGCTTGGCCAGTTACAACTTAATTTGCTTGGTTTCCCAGGAAAAAAACGAGCAGGACCACTCTGCATCCCTGTTGTCCATGTTTGGTTGAAAAAGCTAGCTAAGGAATCAAGATCACTAGACCCTCATTTTGCTGGAACGATGTGTGTTTGCATTAAGCACCGGAAGGCAACATAGTCAATTGTGTTTTGTTAGTACTGTAGCTTGCCGTGAGCCAGAAACACTCATTTGGATTCCTGCGTGAGTGGGAAGATGAAGCTTCAATAAAATATCACAGCTCAGGGATGTGGGCGGGATACGCATGTGTCACCAAGAGTAGTGCATAGAATTCTCCCGACTTCCAAGGTGTGCTTTCATCACAGCACTTTAATTTTAGCCTGAACATATTGAACTACTGTTGTTCCATCACCACTGGATGTAGAATGCCTACATCATCATCATCATCATCGAACTTCCATGACAGGGACCTCCTGTCAAGATATTCAAACCACTGAGCTATCCAAGCAGTTCATGCCATAATAAAAATCACCTAATTTGATTTTTATTTTAAAAAACCCATCTGATTGCCAAGGCCACTCATTGATGCATAATGGGAACAATCAGTATAAAATATAGATACATTTTAAATATAGATGGTAAATTTTGTGGATGGAGTCAGAGAGGCAGAACAGTTATTCAAGCAGTTGCCCTCTGCAGTGCCAAATGCTTGCCAGCAACAGAAGAAATGGAGGGTCCCCTTGGTGTCGTGAAAACAAAGATGCTGCGCTGGATCAGCGGTAACACTTGCTTTGACCTCATTTGCAGTGATGACATCAGGCAACAGTATGGGATTGCTCCAATTGCTGGCAAGATGAGAGAAGCCCAGCTTAGGATGTCTTGCACACTGACACCAACACATCAGCACAGAAGGACCTTCAGTTGGAGTTTGATGGCAAACACCCAAAGAGCCAGCCAACGCAACGTTGACTTGCTACACTACACAATGATTTGAAGGCTCCTTGCCTACACCTGGACCAAGCCAGCAGCCGAGAACAATGGCCCCTCTGATCCAGAACAGCACCACCACATGGGACAAATGCTAAAGAAGAAGAGTAAGAGAGGCAGTGCCACCTACTGGGCTCAAATAATGTTTAAACTAGGATGAAGTAAGCAACATATCTGTATAGTGTCAGCCAGAAAAACTGAGCCAAACCCAGAGGAAAATATATATCCTTTAAAAATTATTTGTATGCTCTTTTCCAGTACCATTTTTTTACAGACTTAAATGAGAACTAACGTCAAGTGGACACATATCATGGAGTATCCCAGAAATAATCTACAGGTGCTAATGTAGACCCAGCTACTTCCATAAAAATCTCATACAGCCAAAGCTTATCCATCCTTTTAACCATTTCTAGTATAGAGGACACAAAAGAAAAAAAGAAAGAAAAGAAAAGTGATGGGATAATGTGCAGTTTAGGAGCATACACTCTTGTCATAAACTAGGTCAATCAAATGTTCCATGCAGCGTAACCCAGTGAAAGGATTTTTGGGGTGTCAGACAAAGGGCCTGGCCACCACTTATCTAATCATCATCATAATGATGAGGATAGAGCAGGGGTTCAGGGTGATATCATTTTGGTTCTATTAAGTTAGTAAATTTATTTTTTTATATATTTCTTACTTTATATACTACTCCATTATTACCGAAGCACCAATGCAGTGAAGAGTGTTCAGACCTCTACATCGGAGAAACTAAACAGCCATTAAACAGAAGAATGGCCCAACATAGGAGTAACAGCTCAGGACCAGAATCAGCAGTACACCTCCATTTGAAGGACAAAGGCCCCTCTTTCAAAGATGAGGATGTACACATATTAGACAAAGAAGAGAGGTGGTTTGAGAGAGGAGTAAGGGAAGCCATTCATGTGAGCATTGAAAATCCCTCCCTCAACAGAGGTGGTGGGCTCCGGCATAGTCTATCTGCTTCTTATCAGGCTGTACTTTCCAAAGTACCAAGGCAAATCAAAGAGCCTTCACCACCAAGGTCACAGCTAACAACCCATTCTTGATGGGTTTCAGCACCTTAGGCCATTGTTTACCTTAAGGCCATGGACACTAATGTCTCCCTAACGAGCCTATTCAGGCTATTGTTCATCTTATGAGCCAATCAGACCAGGGGACAAGAGGTCAAGCTGACTATAAGAAGGACTACTTGCACTAGCTGTATTCAGACCGATGAAGCTGTTTGGATGAACAGCGAAACGTTTCTATCTCTCAAAAAAGAAGTCCAGTAGCCATGACTCAACTCCCAGTTAAACGCACCTGGATGACTGAGAATCTTCACAGACCATTCTGGGCTGTTTGCTAAACAAACTACGAACACAGAACAAAAAGCACTAAATACACATAAATACAAAAAAAATGTAGACTACAAACTTAAAAACCAAAATAACCATATGCTTTTTGTCTTCATCATTTAAGCCACTTGGATGGAAAACACCCTAGACTAGAGGACAATGGAGGCAAGTCAGAGAAAAGACAAGAACTTCAGCCTTTTCAGTGCCAGCTCAGATGTGGAAGGCGTGTGGTCTGCCTTGGTTAAGAGCTATGGTTCCTCTGAAAAATAGTGTCTCTATTGTAATACAATTGTTGTCTTTTAAAACATTTGTTTTCAACATGCATTTTGTTTCGTGAATATGGTATTTTCAGTATGGGTTGGGTGGGTTAAGCAGATACAGCGTGCAGGGTTTGTGCCATCACATCATTTTACAGGGAGCCATCAGTGGCTGTGATTGGAGGCTGGTTGCAGGTACAAAATCAGGCGATCCTTAACCTGAAAGCTGATAGTCAGCAGCTGGCCACTTAATGCAGTCCTAGGCTTTCTGAAGGCACAACTTTGTTATGAATTGTTCCATCAAGCTGTTTCCTGACCATTGTTTAGAAATACCCATCCTGGGTGAGGAGCTGTAGGTTAAAATATAATGTTTTGCGGATTCGACCACTTGGCAGGCACATATTAGAATATAAAGCAGAATTGCATTAGAATATAAAGCAATTAGAATTGTACATTCAGATACCAAAATCTGACATTCAGAATTTGAGTCGAAGTTGCAAGTTTCTGCAGTGCATCTTTTTCAGTCTTCTCAGTGCTGAGTACAATATGTTCTTGTCCTTTGGGCTGCTAATAATCATTTGGGTAACTGAGCTCCTCTGATAAGCTGGAGTTTCTCTATGTGAAGGGCTGGCTGGTTTTGTTAGTCTTGGTTTTTAGAAGTACTGTAGAGGCATTTGAGTATCTGTAATTCCTCTATAGTTCATAGTGCATTGTAGGCAGAACCATAGTGCTTGCTATTTCCCCATGTATGAGTTAGTCATACACTCATATGTCTATGGGAGCAGAAAGAGTAACTGAGGGCTCAAAAAATTAACTATTTTGGATTATAACCTTCAGAGTATTCCAGCCAAGTGGAAATCAGAGACAGTGGCATCTCTGGTCCACCTTTATTTATTTATTTATTTATTTGAGTGTGTGCATGAGTGAGTGAGAGCGCGATGCACCACCTTAGATGTCTTGCAGCTATCATGTCATCCTTTAAGCACAAGCAAGCAGTGCCTTTACAGTGGTACCTCTTAAGACAAATGCCTTGTAAGACAAAAAACTTGTAGAAAGAAAACACTTTCCAGGAATAGGCATGCTTTGCATGACAAAAAATTCCCTATTGGATGCTTTACAAGAAGAAAAACTGTTCCACATGTACTCAGTAGGAAAAAAAAACTTATTTTTTTTGTCTTTATTAATCCATTCCAAATGCATTCCTGTGGGAATAAGACAACATTTTCATAAAACGAAGTGCTCATAGCCTCCGGAACAAATTAATCCATTTTCAATGCATTCCTATGTAAGACAAAATTTTCATACCACAATTTGACCCATAGAACCAATTAAATTTGTTTTATGAGGTAACACTGTATTTGCTCAGGCTTTATCAACTTACTTTTTTGCATTTGTTTTATTTGTTCTTTTATTATAATCATTTTCATTATTTACTATTTACTATTCCTGGAATATTTGCTGGGTGTAAACTGTGACATGTTCTGCATTACAGGAAGGTTGTACAATATATATTTCATGCATTATTAATGGTATTGGTATGGTTGTTGGACTGAATTATTGTCTTTAGTGAACATTAATTATTTTTCAAATTATTGAAAAGGTCAAGTAGAAATGCTTGAAATATGAGCAAATAAAGTGAAATATATTTTTCATTCTAGCTATCAACTTCACTGCTTGGTTTCTTGCGGCACATCTATTTTGTAGATCACTGAGGATTATTCAGACTCTGCCCCTGATGAATGGCATACCTGCATCATTGATGCATTTGCTAAGAAGCCTTTTCCAGGAAAAAACATGCACTGAACCAAGAAATAACAATGAAGCTCAATTGCTGTAGTTTTATTCCTGTTCAGAGCAACTTGGCAGGAACTGTCTAAAATGAGAGTGTCTCCTTTCAACTCTCCACTGTGTGGGAAGTCACCTGCTTGCCTTACATTTCATTTGTGAAAATTAAGGTACTGCTAATTAATGGTTCTGAATAATCCAGTTATAAATCTCCCTGGAAAGTCCCTTACATTCTGTATAATATTGGGTGCAAACTGTGTCAGATAAAGTTTGCCCAAGGTATATTTCAAACATTGCCAAGTACAGAAAGGAGTAGTTCAATCCTACATGTAGAACAGCAGAAGGCAGCCTTTTCAATCGGTTCCTTCTCGGAGGGGAGCCCCCGATGTGAAGAGGAACGATGTGTTTTCGCCAGCCTACACAATTACCTGTGTTCTAAATCTGATTCAGTCCTAAACCTGATTCACTTTTGCTTCTGTTGCCAAAACCTGCAATAACTACGCAGAAGAGGAAGTTAACAGGAGATTCAGGTTCCAGAATCCATACCAGGGTAATAATAGCATTATACAAACTTTCAAGACCACATACCTCGTCACCAGGGATGACATTGCAGAAGACCTGAGGGAAAATGTTAAGGCCAGGGATGTGGCCTTTGGCTAGATGGGTGGCGTATAAATAGAATGAATAAATGAATGAATAAATAAATAGCTCAAGTTTCTGGGTATCCACTACAATTATAGACATACATGGACTTCTCATCGTAAGTCTGTTCTAAACTCATGTAACATTTCTTCCAGCGCAATTTTGCACTTCTTCTTTAACTATAGTAATAGGTATGTTCCTGCCTCTTTGACAATATTTAAGGCCAAGACTCTTGCCCAGGTGTTATACAGGTCTCCAATCTGGTACAGAGCCATAGATCGCTCAGTTGAGCGTATACAAGCCTCATTTCTGAGGTGTATCTTGGGCCTACCCAGATGTGTACCCTATGCTGTTCTCTGTTTATAAACAGGTATGACACGGCTGAAGACTTTGGCTTGGCTAAGATCAATAAAATTTTGGCTTGGAATCTTTTACAACCCAGTCCAATCTCGCCTACTATATCAACTCTTGCTAGACCCCAATCTCCCGGTAGAGATTTCCGACGTACTTACTACACTTAAAACAGCGGGATTGGACATTGAGCAGCTCGGTATGCTTAGACAATCTGAAGCCTATAAGACTATTAAAGATAGGCTACTGGACATTGAATGGCGAGAACTGTGCAGTGAAGCCAACACCACATGCTCCCCCCTTCAATTTAACATCCCGGTTTGCCCTGGGAAGCCAGCCTTTTTCCTCACCCACCTGACATGCCCAGAGGCTTGTAGAGCTTACTCACTTGCTAGATGCAACTCTTTTCCATCTGCTTTGTTGGCGGGTAGGTTTGGTGGAATCCCCCATTCTCAGAGGCTTTGTCCATGTCAAACCAACTGTATAGAAACACTTGAACATATTTTTTTCTACTGCCCACTTCATGATACACTCCGTAAGAAACATCTGTCCTCAGTCCTTGGCAGGATGCAGGGGTGGGAAGACTCAACTAGGCTTAAGTTTCTTCTCTCCACACATGTCACCTTCTTTCTGGAGGAAGTGGCAACTTTCGCTTCCAGAGTTTTAGCAACTCGGTGCCCTGGGCTCTCCTCTCCTCCCTCTTCTGTTTTCACTATTAGTTGATTATATCAGAACTATTACCTATTTGTTCCTGGTTTTGTTTTTGAACTGTACCAGTAACTTGTCTGTTGTTTTAATGCCAATAAAGGTCTCTTAACTAACTAAAATAGCTCAGTGAGTTATGTATCTAGCTGCAAAGCCAGAGGTTGGAAGGCCTTACTGAACCTCTCAATTGAAGATCCAGTCTGTGTTGCATTTCGCAGGGCTTATAGTCCCAACGTAGCCATTCTTTCTCAACTGTAAGCATTGCTCAGAGCCTAGAAGTTTAGGATTCTGGAACTATAACACCTAGAGTCCTTCTTGATGGGGGATTATGTGCCCTGTAGTAAAAAAAAAAGAAAAGTAATTCCCAGTTTGGCTGTGTTTCCTACAATATGTGCATATAGCACTAGAATATGTGACAGATAAGCTTCTTGAGATGGCTTGCGAAGAACTGTGTATTTTTCTGATGTGGCCCCGTGATGCAGCCTTTTCTAAACTTTTGATGGTCTCCCTGTCTGGCCTGTTCTCTCCCCCCCCCCCCGATTTTTGGGAAGAATTTATTAGAATAATTCAACTTGTTAGTAGCTGGTGACTTATTGTAGCACTTGGAAAGTATGATTGTTGGTAAACCTGTGAACATCTTGGGGCTGATTTCATTAATACTCTCCATTCCACTGTGGCAGACAGCAGCCATTGTTTGTAAAAGCTGGAAGGAATTACCACACCGTGATTGCTTGCAGGCCTTCAGCTTAATGAAGAAAAATAAGGCTCAGTACAATACACCCCGGACAATGCTGCAGTAAAACACAGGTGGTTTCCATTTCCGACCCCCCCCTTTTCTCTTTGATCGCCATGGGAGCCAATAGTAGTGCTCAGAGACATTTCAGGGAGAAGACCTTGACCTCCAATTTCTTACTATTACCTTTTAATTGATACGATCTGTTTCTAGTAAGCATCCTTTGTTTGGCTGGTAGTTGACTTCTGTTTGCTGTTTTAGAGATGGGGAACATATCAATTGCAGTGCACTGAAGAGTTCTCTCTTTCCCCCTCTCTTTGGGCTCTCTTCCCCCCTCTCTCTGGGCATAAGATGAGAGCTGATAACTGTGAATTTAAAAGAACAATCTTTAAAATACTCTACAGTGAATAACATGCATGATTTATCATCAAAATAGTGTACACCTATACAAGGTTGGGAGTCCAGTTCCTGGCCTCCTACAAATAACAGCCAGCCTGTGTGGCCTTGGGCAAGCTGCACAGTCCCAGGACACTCACAGAAGAAAAAGTGTGCACATCAAGTGTGCTTCTTATATACCATCCCATAGTGCTCTCTGGGCAGTTTACAAGTTAATTATGCAGGCTACACATTGGGCCCCCAGCAAGCTGTGTACTCGTTTTACCCACCTCAGAAGGATGGAAGGCTGAGTCAACCTTGAGTCATCCCAAGTTGTGAGCACAGTTTGACAGCAGTACTGCAGGGCTCAAAAAGGGAACAGTAAACAATTTCTGAGTATTCTCTACTTGGAAGACCCTGGAAAGGGTCACTCTCAGTCAGAATTGACCTTACAGCAGATGATTATTATACATACATACATACATACATACATACATACATACATACATACATGCATGCATACATACATGCATACATGCATGCATACATGCATACATGCATGCATACATACATACATACATGCATACATACATACATACATACATACATACATACATACATACATACAT
>JAHTLZ010000275.1:5618760-5632030 GCA_023846285.1 Phrynocephalus versicolor | reverse complement strand
CATACATACATACATACATACATACATACATACATACATACATACATACATACATACATACATACATACATACATACATACATACATACATACATACATACATACATACATACATGATAGAGGGTATGCTGACTGGATAGTTCAGGGAGTTAGAGTACCTGGCTGTAGAGATGGAATCAGGTGTTCAATTCCCCATTGCGCCTTGTGGGAGATGACCCAACCTGTGCAGCTTTGGGCAAGCTGTGGGTCCTGGCGTGGCCCCAAAGGAGCTACTGGTAAACCATTTCCAGATACAGTGGTACCTTGTATAAAGGAATTAATTCATTCCAAATGAAATTAAGTTAAGCAAATTTTCCTTTATACAGATTTCCCATAGGAATGCATTGAAAACAGAGTAATCCCTAATCGCGACCATTTTTATGTTGTACAGATTCACCCCATAGATGATTCTGTTAAGCAAATTTCCCCTATCTCTGGAATTTTTTACATTGTGCAGATTTTATGTTATACAAACCATTTGTTATATGAGGGTCCACTGGGTCCTTTATACACAGAACACTTTGGGAAGGGTCACTAATAGTTCAGCAATCAACTTTCAGCACATGATTGATAATGGTAGTATAGCACTAGTTTATCATAATGTGTGCATTCCTGTTCAAACAAAGATTAAATGAGCCACCAACCCAGAAGGTTCACCTCCATGCCTCCGTTGCCTTTAGGGGAAGGCTAGCAAAATGGGGAACTTGTGGAGAAGAAACAAAAGCAATGAGGTTTGAAGCTGAGAACTGGAGTTTTTGGCTTACCCCAGTAGCAATTGGTGCCAAGGTATTCTGGATGGCTGGCAGGTGCTACCACTTTGGGTTTTAGGCCATGCCTAAATATGCTGATTCTGTTTTGGGGACCTACAACTAAATCAGTTGCATAAAAACAAAGGCAGCGCTGAGAATAAAGCAGATCCAAAACATGCAGGCAACTGATACATTTTATTAGAACTAACTACGATTCTATTAAAATGTACCAGCTTTAGAGTTCTCTACAACTCTTAATCAGATGTCTTTCACAGGGCTATGTTTATGCTTTGTCATGGACATGCTTGGTTTGTTATCTTGAATCAAATAAGTTCAGGTGTAGAAAAATTATTATAGGTGGACACAGCTTTTTGGTGGATGATGGAGACAGTATGTCAAAAGGCATTCAAAAAAAATCTGCACACAGTCCAAGTCAACATCTGCCAGATGGCTGCCCAACATATCTCTTTCATGACGCCATACATGACAGCCTTGCATCCCTCCACACCTAAAAATAAAATGTCTCACAATCTCAATGGTTATGCCCGTTTGCCTTGAGAACAGCGGCTGCTGGATTCTTTGAACCTGTAGGGAACCTTAACTGCAAAATGTATTTACTTGGAAGTTTTTGTAGTGAGAAAGCAAAGAAAAACAAGTTATTCCTCCCTTAAAGCCCAACAAAATGGTGTGTACGTAGTCAAATGTTATCTGCTAGAGCAGCCCTGTAAAATAAGACAGATGATTTATGTTCCCCCTAGAAATTGTGTAAAAACAGAACATCCCCTTTCTCATTGACCCATGGAAATTGCCCAGGCTGCTTCACTACTTGATGCAGTCTTGTCACCAGCATCCTTGGAATGCCCTTCTTTTCCCATCCCTGCCTCCTGATGTGCTCAGCCGTCAAAATTCAGCAGCCCACATGCCTTTACACATGTGATTTATATGCTTGTATGCCTCAATACAGAGAATGTAAGCACATTCATTCCCATTAATTCCTGTCTCCTCTTTCACAGCACACACACACCTAGCCACGGGTGCCTGTGCACACGCACGCACGCATGCATGCACGCACACACGTGCGCACGCGCACACACACACACACACACACGTGCTTGTGCGTGCACTTTCCTTTTCACATTTCCTCTGTAGTAGCAAATAGTATTGCTTTTCTTCCTTTTAGCTCATCAGTGAAAAATATCTTTACTTAGCCAAGAATCATAAGGGTCTGAAAGAGATAGCCCATTTTTCTCTCTCCTAGCCTAGGTTATAACCTGTTCTTGGGGGAAAACACATGTTATATAAAGCTTCCCCACATAGTTGCCTCACACATCATGGATGGGCAAAGCATGGCCCATACCCTGTATAAACACCACCACCCACCCCCGGGACCAAATATGGTATGTTGTACCCCTTAGGTTCCCTAGTCCTTTACACAACCCCTGAATGGCTGATACTTCATTGTATGGACTTTTAAAGATTAGAGTCATCCAGTTGGTTGTTGGCATCTTTCTGACCCAATTATGACTTCTTCTCTCAAGGCCCTCCATCCTCTCAAGTTCAGACGGACCCGTTGACCTCCCTTTCATCCCTTCCTTCGGGCCGTCGGGGACCCCTCTTGGTGGGATGTTTGCATTTCACAAAGAAAAGATACTAGGTTTCTTCAGGGATCAGGTGTGAATTTTAAGGACCTTGAAGAAAAAAAGCATTCCTTTCTTTCTTGCATGAGAGGCAAAGAATTTCATCATGTTAAACATTTCTTACTGCGTTGAGGTTGCCTAAATGGATGAGAATTAGGAATTCAGTGAGCATTTTTTCACATCTATGTTGCAGAATCCTTAAGGAACCGTAGTTACAGTGCCTTATTCCATCAAAACTCCTATTTTTCCTCCCACGTGACATATTTGATACGTGAGATTTCTTTTATTGTAAGACACATATGAGGCCTATAAGTTCTTGTTACAGGGCAGCAAGTCAGCTCTGACACATGAGGACCCTAGAACAGTGTTGGTGAACCTATGGCATGCGTGCCAAAGGTGGCCCCCTGAGCCCTTTCTGTGGGCACCCGACATTGCCCCTTCACAGCCACCTGTATTCAGGTTAAATTGCTGTGTTTGGGCACTTGGTCCCTAAAAGGTTCGCTATCACTGCCCTCGAATAAGGACCTCCAAAACATCCTGTCATTAAAAGCCCTGCTCAGCTCTTTAAAAACTCAGGCCTGTGACTTTCTTTATGAAGTCAATTCCTCTTATATGGTAAATCAAAAGGACTGATTTCAGGCCAGGGTCAAAACACGAAGAGATTTCCTTCTCTCTAAGGCAAAACATTTCAGGGGCAATACCCCTTTTGATTCACCTTAGGTTCTTTTTTCTCAAAACAAAATTGTTCTTGAGGCCATCTATTAAAAAAGAGTTTTATTTCTAGACTAAGTTACAAAAGAAAGTTATACTTGCAAAAAGATTCAGAAAATACCAAAATACTTATCAGACCTGAAATATAAATTTAATTTCCCCCCCAAAAATAAAGACTAAACTACCCTCTCTCTTTCTGGTTACATGGTGCCATCCTGACTAATCTAATTAGCCCTAATCTAACTAACTGCACCAAGCATGATTGCTCAAAGCAATCCTAAGCAAAATCATGGCTTCTGTATCTTCTCTCTGTCTTCTTCTCCAGAGCTTCCAGATGTCACAATCTTGTAATTGTCCAATGGTAGCTAACCACTTTCTGCTCTAGGAACTTTATTATGACTATATACACATTCCTTAGACAAAAGTCTAATGCAAGGCTGAACTGTGCAGTTAATATTCAGCTTTAGGAATCATATCATGTCCCATCATCCTTATTTCCTTACACCTCTCATACTTGGTCTTCCACTTTTCCTGCTGCCTTCAACTTTTCCTGACGTTATTGTCTTTTTCATAGAGTTTTGGCTTCTCATTGTGCCCAAAGTATGTCAGCCTCAGGTTTGCGATTTTTGCTTGTTTTTTGTTTTGTTTTGTTTTGTTTTGTTTTTGAGTATTTTTTATCTTGCCTTTCTCCTTGGAAAAGGACCCCAGGTGGAAAAAAAAATAGAAGGGAGAGAAAACATAGAAGTTTTGATGGAATAAGGCACTTTAACTACCGTTCCTTAATTATTCTGCAGTATAGATGTGCTCACTGAATGTCTTCTAGACAGGATCGGGCAAGATTCATATATTTCTACAGAAAGAAACAAAACTCACAGTAGGATGTTGGCCATGCAAAATCATTGCAACTTGTTTTGCTTCTTAAAATACGTCTCTTTCCAGAAAAAAAGTATAGTGCTAGTTGTCACGTCCAAAACGGGGTATATCTGTGTTTGAGGTGATACTGGAGCAAGAGCTTTCAAAAGCCCACCCTCACCCCCTTTTCTCCATGTTTTTTGTCACAAGCACTAGCCGGGATCTCAGAATTTCCCCCAGACAGAAGTGGTCTGTAATGGCGATAAGAAGGCTGGCTGTTTTTATAGGTGTCGTATCCTGCCAGGCAGCAGAAGGTCATGTCAGAATTGAAGGGCTCCTGCTAAATAATTTTATCCCTGAATGCTTTTGGAAAACAGCCAGCTTACCTTTACGTCTGCATCATCACACCAGCTGGCCTTCTGAGAAATCCTGATTTACATGTATTTAAAAAAAACAAATCAGGCAAGAAAGAGCTGTAGGGAGAGAGAAGAAAAACCGGAGCTGGATAATAAATAATGTTTCATTCTATTCGCGCTAGTCTTCTGATCATAGCTCCTTGCCTTTATGGAGATTTGTAGAAGTTTCTTTTTTTGGAAGAGAGCTCCCAGAACCACTTCGTCAACAGGGGAAGCTCTAGTTGTAACTCTAGAATGTTCGGCTTTTCAGATGTTGTTGAACGGCCCCTTCTGTCAGCCTTTTCCAGCATAGCTGATGGATTCATGGTTGCAGGAGGTTATTACCCACCTCTGCCCCAGGGGTTCATATCGTTTGGACCGGTGAGGGAAATCTCCAGATTTCATCATGGAATTTCAAAAGGATGTGCACAAAGCAGCCGGCAACACAGTGGATCAATCGCTCTAATTCAAAGCCAAGCAAAAACAGGAAAAAAACAAAGGTTTATAAAGTTATCTGTTAGATCCTGGGGAAATGTTGCAGTACGGCAGGGCCTCTTTGCTATACCCTCCTCGTTTTTTCCATTCCCTCTGCCACAGATATCAGCAGTCAGAAGCTATTGAGCAGGCAGCACTCTTAGCGGGTTGTTTAGAGATGGAGAATGTCTGGGTCTATGAGTGTGTTGCTCCCTTATATCCCCCTCCCCCAAAGTTGTAGGGGTCCCCCCCCCATTTTTACAAACCAGGAGTTTCTCCACTCATGATTACCCTTTGGTTTCACAGTGGCTCTATTTTGGTTACAATCCTGTCAGCTTTTCCCAGCTGAGCTCACTATTACAGGAAATAACAAACATATTGTGTTACACATTTATTTCTCACGTTGGTGTCTTCTTTTGCAATTTATACTTTAAAGCCAATTTGTACTTTAAAGGAGAAAAGGGACAAAATTGACTATTTATATCTTTTGAGGCTGCTATCAAAGAGAGTTAGGCTGAAATTGTTTTGAATATAAGTTGAGACGGTACTATCAGGCTTCTGTTAGATAAAAACATGTACAAGTAAAATACATTTCTCAATATATTTTATCTTTTATGTTATTTTAGAATTTTATTATGTTATTTTGTATTGTTTGATATTGTTATATTTCATTTTAGAATTGAGTTGTAAGATATGATTTTGTTTGTGTTATTTTTGTGTTGTAGTTTGCCCAGAGTGGCCACTGAACAAATGTGTAGTGTATAGATCAAACAAATATTAACCAATCAACCAGTTAGTCAGTCAGTCTGTCTGTCTATCTAAGACACTTTAGTGAGAAAAATTATAGTGGAGGTGATTGTAATTGTATCTTAAATGGACAGCACAAATTTGTGCAAAGTGTTTGTAGGATCTTTTCCTTTCCACGTCCACACACATGAGCAGGTCCCAAAGGCCTTGTAAGTCGCAGACAATCCCTGTAACACTTCTGTGTTTAAAAACAACAACGCACCATGCAACCACAAGACAGAAGTTGTTTTGTTCAATTATCTTTATTGGTCTCTCTCTCTCTCTCTCTCTCTCTCTCTCTCTCTCTCTGTGTGTGTGTGTGTGTGTGTGTGTGTGTGTGTGTGTGTTGGCGTTGGCCTTGTAAAAACACAGTTTCTCACTGAGGCATTCTCCCCAACAGAAAAAAAAACCCACTGCCATCTGAAAATAACTTTTTCTGTTTGTTTTTTCTTATTAAGTGAGGTTTTAATTCTTTTCATTTAGGGAGTGTGTTCTCATTTGGGACATAAGGATGACATGTGTCACAATTTCCAACCTCATCCACAACTTGATCAGCTTTAAAACTTGGTATACAGACAATAAGTGCACAGCAAAAAAGGAAATCTGGGTGTGTGGAGGGGAGGGGAGTACTAGTTTATCACTATCACCCCCCTACCTGTACAGCTCCCAAAATACTCATTTAACAGTACCGTGGCTGTACTTTGATATGTAATTGATTAACTGTCTTAATGGGTCTGCATCATTTGAAAAACAACCCTGGAACCAGGAAAAGGCACAATATTGCTCTGAGTAATTTTCCAGGCCTTTGTTGTTGCTACAGCGGTTGATACCTATGCTTACGTGTTGTAACGGGGAGTGTGCTTTTCATCCTGTCCTGCGGTTACAGCAGCGGCAACTGAACTGGCAATTGGCAGTTCAGTGTTTGCCCCGGGCATGGAAAGCCGACAGTGGGGGGTGAGGTGGGCTCGCCGTGATGTCAATAGGGTTTTTCTAACACATGGGTTCCAACATAGATTTATCATGACCTGCTTTCTGGATGGCAAGTCCTATGAGGTTCAGAAATCTTTCTGCCAGTTTAACCGACAGCAGAGGAGCAAATAGGATCGCTTGGCCTTTCTTAACCCTTTTGTCAAAGAGGGAGAGGAAAGGAAAAAACCCAGACAGAATCTCTCATCAGAAGGCTGTCTTCGTAATATGCTGGCAATGACAAGAAAACTTTGGGTGCTGGGACATAATGGTCTCGCAGAGCCATCAATATAAATAGCAAAGCCTTTTATGCTTTGGCAAATGGCAAGGAAAACCTATCACTTGATCACATTGATCAAACGGGTGGGGTTTTGAGCTCTAATGGGCCTCTCCCATCCTTCTCTTCTAAAATCTTTGGGAAGCTAAAAATCCATTTCTTCTCATAGCTATTGCTATTGAGGCTATTGGACTGCAACTCCCACCAGCCATTGCCAAAATAGCCAGTGGTAAGGATGGCAGAAGTTGCTACAGTATCTGGAAGACTAGTTTTCCACCTTGATTTAGTTGGATTAAGGCTGTGATGGCCATGGGCCTTTACTGGCCTTGGGTCATCAACTGGCAATCAGACCCTAATCCTCAGTTATGTTTGTCACCAGGGGTAATACACCACAGTGTCTGTGTTGGATATTGAGAAGACCATTAGTGACCAGGCAGGGCTTGTCTGATTATAAATTATGAGTCGCCAGGGAATAAGGCTATTAACATTCTGAATGGGGGGGGGGCGTGCTGTAATAATCTCTAAGCCGAGGCAGTAGAGCAGGACAGATGTCAGATAAAATAAGAGGGCAGTCTAACACGTTCATGGAGGTGTGCCTCATGGAGGTTATCAAAAGCGTGCTCATACATGCTCATGTGTAAAAGGATTGCAGCCTCCAGGGTCAAACCATTTTAATATTTCTAGAGTCTTATCAGGTTGTATTGCCAGCAGAATGGATAAGAAGGGGAAATCTTGTATGACTCTCTTCCGTCTGGGTCTTTTTAAAAAACCTCTGAACAATTTTGAAGAAGAAAAGCAAGATAGAAATATTGTATTTTTACTCCGCTTTCTCCTTGGAAAAGGACCCAAGGCAGCTTACAGCAGTGAGGGACAATATATAGCCCAGTACATGCTACACACCAGGGGTTCCCACCTTGGGGTCCCCAGGTATTCTTGGACTACAATTCCCAGAAATCCTGCCCAGCACAGCTAGAAGAGCCTCGTGACACAGTGGTTAAGCTGCTATACTGCAGACTAAACAGTGCTCACAACCTGGGGTTCAGTCCCAGGTAGCAGACTCAAAGTTGACTCAGCCTTTCATCCTTCCGAGGCTAAAACTCCCAGAAGTATCCACCATTACCTATGCTGGCCACGAATTCTGGCAGTCCAAGAATATCTGGGGACTCAGCGTTGTGAACTACTGCATTAGATGGACGTACAGCGTGGTCTAGTATAATAACTTGGGGAACTTGGATCCTGGGTGTTGTCGTTTGAAAATAAAATAAAACAAAACTTTTCTGTGATCTGCCACATGTAAAGCAGCTTCCTGTGTTTGTGCTTCTCCCTTCCTGGTCTACGATTTTCAAAACTGTTGCTTTTGCATTTTGCTCTGGACGAACCTCCTATGTAAAGGTCACTATGAACTCTCTGTAATGGAGCCCATTAGAGGCAACAGCAATCAATACCAGGCTTCTGACACTTTTAAATATATTGATGAGCTGTTGGCTTTCAGATGGTCATCAGGGAATTTTGGGATTCATTTTGGTACACTCACAATGATTGGTGTTGGCTTCTGTCATCAAATCAGAACCACAGGAAGTGCAGCAGGAGACACACCCTAGAACACTGCAGAATCATTTGCAGCACAAGAGCTGCACAGATCCAGGTCTTGAGGGTATGGAAGACAGTAATGTAACCACCACCATCAAGGGTGAGCAGCATCTAACTCCATGACCAACACCACAGAGGCTTAAAAAGAATAAATTGTCCAAGGAGGTGCAGTTTTGCTCATCAATCCTCTGTAGTCCATCAGCATCATGGTTCCTAGGATATTTCTCCCAGGCTGCTTTCCAATACGGCAGCCTGTGCAATGTTGGCTTTATTTATTGGACATGTGTTGCGAGCAAGGGAGCTCAAATTTTGTGAGAGGAATGTCTGCCTAATGAATTTCCTGTCTAATCCTCTTTAAGCAGGAGGCAGGGAGAGCTCTCTGATCGTGAAACAGATTACCTCAGGAGGTGGTGGACTCTCCTTCATTTGGGGGGTGGGGGGTAAATAGGGTTTAGATGGCCATCTGTGTCTGTGACCGATGCTCTAACTGTGGAATTCTTGCTTGGATAGGGGATTGAAGGAGCTGACCTCGGGGATCTCGTCCCAGTTTGCCATTCAATGATTCTAAGATGGAAGGACAAATGCAAAAGGGAAATGCCCAAATAAGATGTGGGATGCAGAGTTCAACAGGCATTTTTGAGGCATCCCTTTGCCAAAAGGAAAAGAGCCCCGCTATTTCCTTGGCCAGTAGAAACACATCCTGGTAGAGGAGTAAACTAAGGACATGAAACTTCCGCACCAATTATTCTTGTCTCAACAGGGAAGCAGACTTACTTTTTTTCAGGAAAAGATCCAGGAACTTCTTTATATTGTGTACAGTACTATTGTTTTGTTCGGTTGCTTTGCCACTAGAATGTTAGGTTCAATTTTTTGTTAATTGATCTTGGTTGCTTCTGCCTGTGTAGACTGGCCATGTGCTGCCATAATTATGGAGGGCAATATGTCATCTTAATTTACCATTTTCTTGTCTGTAATAAAAAAGAGTATCAGCACATTCTATGAAAATAAACGGTCAGTCACTGTGAGTTTTTTTAGTTGCTGTGCAAGAGAAAAAGCTTCTGTGCCTGTTTGTCAGCAGTGTTATAAAGGCAGCAGCAGCAATATCCTGGGATTTTGTGCAAAACCTATATTTCATGCAATTTTTTTTTCAGTATGCAGGGCTTTTGTTCAAAATATATTTAATGCGGAACATAAGGTTGGGAGGTTTGCACAAAAAAAGCACTTCTTGTAATCCAATCCAAACAAGAGATAACTATTGTGTTTTTATTGACAAAAAAATAAAAAGAGAGAGAGAGATTTATATCCCTATTGCAGGATGGGATTTTACCAAAAGAACAATATTTTCTACTAACTAACCTATAAATGCTTCCCAGTTTCTAGTTCTTAATGTTTGCCTATTACCCACTTCTAATGCTCACTAAAAAGCATAGTTAATTTTAACAAGAAAAGAACCACTGCATCAGTAGGTTTTATGTAGTGGTAATTCAGCAAAAGAGCTGAAACCTGGGTCATTTAAGAAAATCAAAATCCCTTTCTTCCCCCCAAAAAACAGTTTTTGCATGTAGTCCTAAATTACAAAGGGATGGCAAAGTACAGTCCCTTGCCATTCACATGGAGACAGGTTTGTCTTGTGTACCATCCTGTCATTGGAAGGAAGGAGCAAGCAGGGGTAAAAGCAAATCCACGATGCAGTAGTCATTTTTGTTTTGAAAGAGGTAATGGGCATTTGCACTAGAGTCTGAATCTCTTTCCACTACAGCTGTCATGTATTAAGTTCCCATTTTTGCTAGGGGGAGCTTGTCCAAACCTTTTTACTATTTGCAGTGTTTGTGTTGGGTGTGTACAGTTTTGCTTGTGCTGCAGCGAGGCAGAGAAAGGTTGAACCTTCTGTCCCAGCACATTACAATCTCAGTGATACACACCCCAATTCATGCCTAGGAGTCATTTCTCTGTTAAATCCCCTGACATTCTGCACCATGAATGTAGCATGTGTATTGCCTCACTGCTGAACAGCGATCTAAATGTTATTATGCTACTTCTGAGACAGATTCAGAAAGACAGATAGTGCTTTTCTTTGTCTGCAGAATAAATATGAGCTATATTTACAAGCACAAGAATAGGTTGTCTTCAGGGTTAGATCCACTTTCTTTTTAAATAGATCTCCGAGATCCAATAATTAGATCCTGTATATCATCGTTGTTGTCGTCATCATCGCCATCATCATCATCATCAACAACAACAACAACAACAACTACAACTTGTTGCTATTAGGAACCAATATTTAACAGATCCTTAGGTTTTTGGTTAAAGCGTATAACTTGTATATAATACTTGATTGACTGTGCCTGATATATTTGAATAATAATCTTAGAACTGACGAATGAATAGGACCCCACAGATAATCGAATCCAACCTCTGTCAAAGAGGCACAGTGGGGGATTCCTCTCTCAACCTCTGGCAGCCAAAGACCTAAATCTTTGTGCTGACCAGGTTAGAACCCCAATTGTGGTGATCAAGAGGTTCCCAATAATGAAACAATAAAAGAGAAAGAACCAAGCAAGGGTTCCTCCATTCAGACAGGCTTATCAGTTGTATATGTAAAATGTCCCACCCTATATTAGCATATATTATATAGATAGTCAGAAGAAATGGCTGTTAAAAGTACAGTGGACCCTTGTATAACAATCAGCTTGCATAACATAAAATCTGTACAACATAAAAAATTCCGGAGATAGGGGAAATTGGCTTAACATAATAGCCTATGGGGAAAATCTGCACAACATAAAAATGGGATTACTCCGCTTTCAATGCATTCCTATGGGAAATTTGTATAAAGGAAAATTTGCTTAACAGAATTTCATTTGGAACGAATTAATTCCTTTATACAAGGTACCACTGTATACGTTATTATGCTAATGATCTATTTTCCATTGCCCAAAATAGAGCTCTAAAAACAAGTTGTCTAGAAATAATTTTGGGGGCTTTGACCAAATTTGTCTTCTGCTTTTAGAAAAGTGACAGTGGCTCTATGCAAAAAAAAGTTACTAACTCTCCATTCAGCGACTGATGTTTATTCAGCCAGTATGGTAAGAAAAAGGAGTGTTGTTCTGATAGGTGGTCAGTGACTAAGTAGTCCCGGAGAAGAGCAGAGATTAGGGCCACCATATCAACTGATTACTAGGATTTTATCGAGATTCCAGACATGCTGCCTGATACTTATTTAGCTGCTCTGGATTCTTTCTTTCTTTCTTTCTTTCTATGTCTCTAGATTTATAGATCTGCATATAGAAAGCAAGATGTACACTCCTTGGACTCGTTGTTGTGCAAAAAAAAAAAAAGGGGGAACTTTTTTCATGCAATTAACAAATTAACAGGAACTCAGAGGCAGAAAGACAAATGGGTTAATGCTGCTTAATCCCTGGAGAGCAGCCTGCCAACAATGGAGAAAAAACAAGCAACAAATAGTAAAGAGGTGTAGGGGGGATCTGTAATCCACAAAAGAAATTTTTCTAAGGTCTGCTCCTATGCACTGCCATGCACTCCTTGCTTTGCTGGAAGTGTTGGGCTCTACATTTCTTTTATTCGGTGGCTGAAATCCTGTTTATGGTGGAAAGGAAAATATAAATTTTCATCTCTTTGTCCTTAGTAAACAAAATTCACCCCCAGCCATGATTCTCGGGGAGGGGCATGTCCTATAGAATCCCAGCAGTGGGTACTTTATTTAGCAGGAAAAAATGGATGCTAAGTTACAAATTGACCACTACTACCAAACTGGATTTCAGCCTATATGAGTTTGTGGTTCTTTAGTCTTTCATTACAATTCTGCATTCTACAGGCTTTGGATAACTGAGCAGGCAGGTTAGGTAGGTAATGCCTCGAGGCAGAGGTTGGGTGGAGAATTCCCAAAAAAGGAAGGGGGGATTGTACAGCATCAGAACCTAGTTGTTAAATTTAAGCTTATGGTTGTTGCTAATAGTAAAGTTTTTAGGGAACGGTTTTTTAAAAGAATAAGAACGAGATAACATCCTTATCAAAGTACTGTACTAATGCTACATCTACAGCTCTTTGAACTGCATACTCAAGACATATGTATCCTACAAAATTTCTGTGCCCTCAATGTGTGTAGGAAATGTATACTTAATAGAAAGCAGAGATTGGCCAAGTTCTTATCTTGGATTACAGTTCCCAAAAAGCCCCCAATCAATACAGTTAGGAGGCTGAATGATTCTGAATGATGTAGTCAAGAGTAAATTTTCAAGGTCTGATATGCATCTCATCCCCTACTGCAGTGTAACCAAAACCGGAGAAACAGTAAATAAGAACACCATGCATTTTTCTTCCCTGATTTCTCCAATTTACCCCCTCTCTCTCTCCCCCAACATTTCCTCCTGCAAATCAGATGATGGTGTGCATGGGGGATTCCTCTGGCATTTTCCTAAATAGGTGCAGGTTTTGCCCCATTAAGAAGGCTGTCTGTGCGCAAAAACAACAAACATGCCATGAGACTGTAACTCGAAAGTCCAAGGACATGGCAAAATCCAATTCTTTTTGGACAGGTCAGTGGTTTAATATCTGGCTGCGGAACCACAGGTTGGGAATTTGATTTTGCCCCCTGTGATCAGAGCCATCCTGTGTGGGCTTGGGCGAGCTGCACAGTCCCAGGGCTCCCCTTAGAAGAAGGGAATGTGAAACCACTTGTGAATATCGTATACCTAGAAAACCCTGCAAAGAGTCACCAAAAATCAGAATCTATCTATCTATCTATCTATCTATCTATCTATCTATCTATCTATC
>JAHTLZ010000275.1:5603665-5618750 GCA_023846285.1 Phrynocephalus versicolor | reverse complement strand
TATCTATCTATCTATCTATCTATCTATCTATCTATCTATCTATCTATTCACTTCTTGAATACACCACTTATTTTGAAACCCACATTAGGTTCGCTGTAAGTCAGTTCCAACTTGATGGAACATATACATATATGTACAGTGGTACCTTGTATAAAGGAATTAATTCGTTCCAAATGAAATTATTTTAAGCAAATTTTCCTTTATACAAATTCCCATAGGAATGCATTGAAAATGGAGTAATCCCATTTTTATGTTGTACGGATTTGCCCCATAGGCAATTTTGTTAAGCAAATTTCCCCTATCTCCGGAATTTTTTATGTTATACAAATTTTATGTTATACAAGCTGTTTGTTATACAAGGGTCCACTGTATATATAGTTATATATAAAAAGTCATTAATTTTCAATAAAATAACAAATAAAACACTACTAACTTATCATCTTAAAAAGAAATATAAAAAAAACCCCAAATATAACATACATAATCATAAATGCAATTGTGTTTTGTAGGAAATTGTTACCGCAAGGTGAAAAAGTACTGTAGTTCTGTAAGAGTTACTCATTCTTTTAAATGGTGCTTCTTTAGGAGCAAAGGGATCACATGTATGTTCATCTGTTATGTGGGAATTAGGACGAACCCACAAATCTTTCCTTGTGCCTTGATAGTTGTTGTTTTTTGGGGGGAAGAGTTGTATTATTTTTGCAAGCTGGCATTTCTTCTTTTACAGCTGAGGCTGATGCAAATATTAACATCTCATATTTCTTTGAGGAACCAGGAAGGAGATGTGGATGTTAGATGCTACAATCCGGTGCCTCAAAACTTGAGCTTATTTGTCCATTGCAGATGTCAAAAATAGCCTGGTCTAGCCTGTGTGAGCACTGTGCCAGTCCGTGTCCCAACATGAACTAAATTTATCAGCAGACCAATGAGGTATAAATACACTTGAGACACTGAATAGCAGCAAATGGGGCAGTTTTCAGGGCCTCAGAGCTATCTGAGCAGGAGGGAAAATTGCTGATGGCTTTAATCATATCACTTTTGCATTAAGTAAGGACAGTGTCCATTGCTTTTGAATAAAACAAAATTGTAAATTCTATGGAAATTCACGGCCCTGGAGTTGTCAAGGATCAAACTGTTGCTGTAGAAAGAGCATAATCAATACAAAAAGAGCTAAGTGCACCTCATTATGATATTTTATTTGTTAGTAAATAGAATTCTCTTCATGAATCATGCTCTTCTCTTTAAGGAGGGAGAAAGATTCAAGAAAAACCGAAAGGGTGATAATTGCAGGAGAGACACCCAAGTGCTTTTCAATGGAGACAATGTGCTGTAGCTGGCTGACTACTGGACTGGGATTTAGAAGATGCATATTCAGGACGGCTAGATAACTCAGTGGATAACTACAGAGCCAGAGGTTAAATGTTCAGTTCCCCAACTCAGCCCTCTTAACAGGATCTGGACTCAATCATCCATTGGGTCTATTCTAGTCCTATATTCCTGAGATGTGCAGTGATCCCCCACCTATCGTGGGGGTTAGGGACCTGACCTGACCCGTGATAATTGAAAATCTCTGATATACAGAGGCAGTCCGAGTCAAGTTGGGGGGGGGGCTACCTGGGGGCTCTTGTACTTACCTCCAGCCTGGCCCTACCCCAAACGGTCCTGTGAGAGCTTTCCCAGGCCTCCCTGCAAACTGGAAGTGACTTCCGGTAAACCGGAAATCATTTTTGATGCCTCCGACAGGCCTAGAAAGGCTCTCGGAGGCCTCAGAAATGATTTTTAGCAATCCGGAAGTCACTTCCGATTCTCAGGGAGGCCCTTTGGGGGCCTCCAGAAGGCCCAGGAAGGCCCTCACAGTCCTGTTTGGGGCAGCTCCAGTCCAGGGGTAAGTATGGGAAGCTTGAAACAGAACTTTCCCACCTTACCCTAGGGGTTTTTTTTTCATATACTGTGGTCCCACGATATTGCGGGACCACAGTATATGAACCACGAAAGGCCGGGGAACCACTGTATTAGAAACCCCTATATAGCCACGAAACTCCCTGAACAATTGTGGACCGGTTGTTTCCGCTCTCAGGCTTATCTACCTCACAGGGTAGTTGTAAGGAAGAGCAGTGTTATGTAGCCTTATTTCAGTGGAGAAGGGCCTGACGTAAATACTGTACTGGATAACTAATAATTCAAATGAATAAATGCATTCTGCAGCCAAAGGCAGTCACCCACACAGAGCCAAGAAGAAATCAATCCATGTAGATTGGACACCTGGGGTGGCATTTGAATGCTACTTTGGCTGTGCTAGGAGCATACTGCAGCAGCAGATTAATTGTGGATTTGGGGACAGGGGACCCATACTGTACTCTAACTATGAAAAGCTGCTGGCAGGGCCCATCTCTTCAAAAACTCTGCTTTTTGGCTACAACTTCCAGACATCTGCAACCAGCATGCACAGTGAAGCTTTCTTGGCTAGGGTCAAACAAGAAAATGTTCCAAACTTCAGTCTGGCTCAGATTACAGTAAGTCCACTTCCCGTCACCCTATTTATTTGAGAAAGCTTTACAAAAGCTGCCTTCTGCACACTTAGGGCTACTCTATCCCCATCAGGAGCCTCCACACTAACCCGTTGCTTCCTGAAAACAGGAGTTATTTGCATCTCTACCTGAAAGGCGACAGCCTAATCCTTGGCTGTGAGCTGACAGAAGGACCTCATTACTCTACCTGTAGTCAAGATGACATTCATGTTAACATTAATATGAATGTTCATTAATTGTGTGCTGTTAGTATAGGGGCTACTTGGAAAGTTAATTACTAATATTTCTTTGTTAACCGCCCTAAGTTCCCATCTAGGAAAAATCTGGTGGTATAGAAAGAAAGAAAGAAAGAAAGAAAGATTATAATGCCTGTTGTCATCTTTGGTTTCTCATTTTACCTGGTCTCCAATCCACAACAATTTTTGATACTGTATGCAGATCTGGAGCCTAAATTTTGTACTCCTTTAGGCTGAGGCAGCGTTCTTATTTATGGTGACATGAGTCTGTCACAAGACTTTCATTTTTCTGTTTGTTGCACATGTTTTCACCGCATACACTTTAGTGTTTTGTGGTTTTTCTTCCAACAGTAAGTAAAACGGCAATCTGTTTGTGATAAACACAGATCTCTTGTAGGGATGGGCACAAAACGGAAATACAGTGTTTTGTTTCAGTCTTTATTTTGTTTCATTTTGTTAATAACAGATTTTTTAAATTTTTTTTGTCACAAAACGAAATGAAATGAAACGCTTCCTAACGCTATACACAATGGGGAGCTTTTCTTTTTATTTAACAGGAAGCCCACTGCCCTAGATCAAAGACCCATAAATTTTCCAATCAATTTGCTTTCAAGCAAAGAACCCTCAGTAAACAAGCTAGATACCTAATGGCTAGCTGCTGCACAGAGAGATTGGAGAGATAAACTCAACAGCTGATGGGCAGCAGGGTGAGGAAAGGAAGGAAAATATATTTGAAAAATAACCTCCACAGTACTCCTTAATCAAAAAAGGAAAACAATCAGTTTAAATCAACTTGCAGATACAGCCAGTAAAGAGAAGAGCTCAGCTACTGGCTAGCTTCAGGCAGATCAATATTGGAGGTAAGCTATTCCAAAGATGAGGTGTGGGAAGAAAGGAAAACAAATCAATCAGTTTAAAAATAAATCTCCTATTCTCAAGACGGATGGATCAAGAGGCTAGGATTAATTGTTTGATTTCTGAAACAAAAAAAGTGTTTTGTTTCAATTCTTGATGACACGCTGTTTGCTATTTTGTTTTGTTTTGTAAGGTTTCGTGAGTTTTTAGTAAGGTGCCCATCCCTAATCTCTAGTGAACAGGAAGTAGCCACTCATCTCAGCAATGCTTGTGAGACTGAATACTCATGCTGAATTCTGAGAAATGTTTCAGGGTACTTGAAAATTTCATTCAGTTCCTGCTGATGAAAATACCAGGTATAAATAGAGTAGGAATCCTTATCCACAGAATCAGGACCTCCTGATTTTCTTATCCATAGTCTGAAAATATTAAAAAATATTACAAAAAGAAATAATAGGAATATATATTTCTAGAGATGAAGTGACCAGAACTAGGCACTAGAGTATTGTTGGCACAGGTGCCAAAGGTGGCACTTGGAGCCCTTTCTGTGGGCCCCCGACATCGCCCCTTCACAGCCACCTGTATTCAGATAAAATTGCTGTATTTGCACTTTGCAAATAATTAGTGGGTTTTGAATCACATTTTGGGCACTCGGTCTCTAAAAGGTTCGCCATAACTGCACTAGAGGAAGCCAGAGACCATGCCATGTATAATACTAACTATAATCCAATTTTTTCAATATTGGCACGGGGCATTGGAATTGTAGATATAGTAGAAATTACACTAGTCAGTTTCTGACTTCATTGCACAGTAGTGTAGTTACATAAACTCTCCCATGAGCTGTATTCATTGTTGTTGTTTAAAGAAGGCCAGTTTTTCCAGGGGAGTCTAAAGATATTTAATTTGGAAGAGAGTGTTGAAAGGACAAGTCAGGTAAATCCAAATGACGTTTCCCACACATCTCTTCTTTTTTGGCATTGTAATGTAAAAGCATCTTCTGGGTAGACAGTTGGTTGCAACACAGTGTTTCTGTGACAGCAGTAGAGATGGATGCAGAGAGAAAGACAGGAAGCATTGGGGGACTTCACCAGCACACATGTAAATTAATCCTTAAAATGCAGGAACAGGCTTCCTTTTTGGGTCTGACTGCACTTTCATGCATCACAAAACAAAATAACAAAGATGGAGTTAAAATACTCTAAAAGCAGGAAATAAGATTTTCTTTGGAAATCTGTTACTGGTGCTAGTCTTCCTACTATGGGAGAGAGTCCAGCAGTTCAAAAGCATAAGGTAGTTAAACCATAGTTGTCCAGTTTGATGCAGCGCTCGCTAGGACGGGAGGAGGGAGGTGTAATGTATGTGCATGCAAACTCTAATACAAATGTGCATGCACACACATGCACCTGGAGAGTTCAGGGAGGACGCTGGAGGGCATGCAGCTGGGTGGGCGGCTGGGCTCGCCTGGCAGGCAGATGGCTGAAACAGGGTGAACATGCCACCAGGAAGAGGCTGTGAGAGGTGGCAGCTGGGGCTGGTTTCCTGCTTCTTGCCTGGCCCAGTGCTGGCCTGGCCATCTTCCAATCGCCACAAGGCCAAGGGGCCCAGCCGCTTCCCTTTGGCTCCAGGCCTGGGAGGGAGGGTTCAGGGTGTGTTCTCCTCCCCGAGCCCAAGGCTGGAGGAGCTTTCTGGCCCCCAGGCTTTCTGCCTTCCCACCTGCTCCCCCGGCCACCTTGTACGGTGTGCAATTGAGCTCAGCCAGGCTGGGCTCCATCCCTTCGCCTGTCACTCACGGGCTTCTCCCGCACCAGCCTACCCAAAGCTCGTGAGGAAAGGGAGGGCAAAATGGCTGAGCCACCTTTTGCCACCACCGCTGTCATGCACTGGAGCCACCAAGCTTGGAGCCCCGGTGAGGCAGGGAGCAAGCGAGCCAGGCAGCCAGAGAAAGGAAGCCAAACAGCCAGTGAGCCAGCAAACGGGCAAGGAAGCAACCAAGCAATCTGCCATGGCCTGCATCCAAGGAGCTCGCCTCACTCCCTCTCCAGCCGCCATCACCCAGGACATTTCTGGTAAAATAAATGTTCCGGGAAGACGGCGGTACAAACACTGAAAAAATGGTAGTGTACCAGCTAAAACTGGACACTTGACAGGTATGAGTTAAACCTGTCAAGTTTAACTCATACCCTAACCCTAACCCTAACCCTAAACCAGTGATGGCGAACCTATGGCATGGGTGCCAAAGGTGGCACTCAGAGCCCTTTCTGTGGCCACCCAACATTGCCCCTTCATAGCCACCTGTATACAGGTTACTGGCACTTTGCAAAAATTTACCTGGGGTTTGAATTGCAGTTTGGGCACTCGGTCTCTAAAAGGTTCATAATCACTACCCTAAACCATGGTCCTAAGTTTGTGATGTGACTGAAAAAAAGAATGTGACAATTTGACCGCCCTGGGGGGGGGGGTAAAAGAGACAGCTGTATTTGTCTATTGAAGCAAAACATCTTTAAGAGGTCTGATTTGGCACAAGGTTTCATTGATTATATGGTAGCAGATAAGATGTGGACTGCAGTCCATGCAAACTGATTCAAATTAAAACTTATTATCTGTAAAGATGCCATATACTGTACTAGTTTATTTCATTTCATTTCATTTTTCTTTTAAATATAGTTCCCATAATCTCTCAGCCAGTGTGGTTAATTGTTATATGGGCTGGTGGAGTCTAGAGTCTGTAGGCCAAATAAATGCCTCTTGCTTGCTAGCTACAAATATTCCATATAAATTCTCATAGGCTGAGCTTGAACAGCACATTCTGCATCCATCCCATATAGGTGCAGTTCATCCAGAATGTACAGTTCACCTCAGCCCTTGTTTATCTCAGCTCAAGAACCCAAAGGACATTATGCAACAAAGTTTCAGGAGTAAAACAAAAACTAAAAAAGAGCACGGAAATTGCTGGCTTAAGGCTTCTAGCTGTGCAGTAGAGGAAGAAACACTGAGATAGCGACCTGTAGAGCAGATTATTATAATTACAAGTATCTCTCAACCATGCCACCACATAGTTTCTCCTCATCTTGCAATATAGGCTTAATAGATTCAGCCAGAGACTCCGGTGTTGAGAAACAAAAACAAGTTTCAATTTTACTCACAGATCTTCATCTATATCAGAATAAGAAACATGTTCACTTATTATCCAATTTAAGGTCTAAACTGGTTGGCATCATTATCTTGCCTAAATGACTGGTTACATAAACACTTCACTCAGGCTCTGACTGCTGATTCCCTGTCAAACTCTAATTCACACAAAACCCTGACTAGAAAAGGGTGGGAAAAGGAATCTGAGGTAGAGAAAGAACAGTGGACTCATACTTGGTAGATGATATTAAAACCCAAAGTCCCTCCCATCCAAACATCCCAAAGGTATATGTAGATTGGAAGTAATTCCAAAAGTTGATTGGTAGAAACCCTTCTGAGATACCAAAGCCTAATATCTGAGCAGGACTTTGTTCCTGTTAATTGCCCTAACTGCTGTTCCTCTTCCTCCTTGCTGAACCATTACTAAAATGCCAGTAATTGGTGAATCTTCTAGAAGGGCAGAGTGCCAGAAGAGAAGCTGCAGGGGGATCAGATTGAGATGTCATTTGTGAATTAAAATATCTCACCTTATCAACGATGCCCTGAGAAAATGGAAATTCTGGGTTTCTCTCTCTGTCTCTCTTTCTTAGTTTCTTGGTAGAATTATTGGTATTAGTAATTGCCAGTTAGATGCCTGCAGATTTCTTTGATACAATTAACTTTTCATATTTGCATTTAGTGGGAGAACTGAATAGCAAAAGTAACACGAGGTAGTAGATACCTCGAATGGTCAACCTGCAAAGAAAGCCAAGTAATTTCTATTATATGTATTTAAATATATTTATTCAAAATATTTTTATCCTGTAGGACCCAAGGCAGCTCACTTCAGTATTAAGTGATAATCAAATCCATAATGTGAAGAATGGCCTCTATTCTGGTTATATGTGTGTAGGTAGGTACAGAAACAGACACACACAAACACTCATACTTCTCAAAGTCCTGTCAATATTCAACTCATAATGTTGGAAAGGACCAATAAGCCCAACCCTCTGTACCACCCCGCCATCTTACATTTGGGGGTAGGCCAAGGAAGTGTGTTTTTGAACTGGACTAGGCTTAGAAATGAGTTTGAGGCATTTGCTGGTGTAGGGGTTCATGTCTTGCTTGTTTCTGAGCTCATCTGAGTTGACTCAGGAGGGGGTCAAACTATCTTTTCTAAGTGCTTTATTATGGTATTCTTGTAGATCAGGAATTAGAACTTCCATCAAAATGAGTTCTTATGATGAGCAGTGGAAATATAGACATTCAGCTATGAATTTCTCAGACAGGTTATTGACAAAGCAGGACTGCTGATCCAAACCTCCTGTTTTTTGCCATTTGAGAATGAAGACTTGTCTATCAAAGGATCACATCAAGACTATACAGTCAGACCCTCGGGATCTGTGGTCTGAAAAATATTAAAAATATTACAAGAAAAAAAATAGAAAAAGGGTATTTTAAGGTATGTTTAACAAAGCCAACCATAGAGGGACAAAGATACGATAGTTTGTATTGTTGTTGAAGGGTGCATAGCATGGGCTCTGGCTCTGGCTAGCGACCGGGTTTGGTAACAAATGTGAAAATACTTTTATATGGATTTTTTTTTCTTTTTCATATTATGTATAGAATTTGCTGTTATTTGCAGTTGTCAGTATCAGTGGGGAAGCTTGGAATAAATCCCCTCAGATATGGGAGTCCTCCCATAAAGTTCTTGTCATGCTCCTTCTGGATTCAAAATCATCACTCTTTTCTTCTCTTCTGCTCTGAGTAGACCTTTCTTTATCCATGTTGTACAGTCCCCATGTTCTCTTCTGCCAGATGACCCCATTTGCCTATTATGAGGACTATTGCTTCCACACCACTCTCTAAAAGCAAGGAAGGCCAGTGAAGAGAGGAAGCAACATTCACTTTTACTTCTCCTTTTTGGTGTGTCTGCTCATGTTAGGGTTGCCATGGCTTGAAGGTACTGGCTGGTCTCAATGAATTCCTGCGCTTCCATGGATTTCTAGGTGAAAACACAAATCTCAAGGTGAGAAACATGCAATGCTTTTAGAGCCTAGCCAGGCATCTCCACTCCTGATTAGAGATGTGAAGGCCCTGAAAATAACAGGAAAAATTCGGTGGAGGGGGGACGATTTCCCCCCGTTTTTTCCAAAAGCCTTTTGGTTTTTTCCCTGAAAAAATTGGAAAATGAAAAAATGATTATGGAATGTTTAAAATGCTACATTAAATTTGCTTAAATTTCATGCCCATTCAATGAAACTAAGTCCCACTTCCTTCTATACATTCCCCCCTCTTCAATTCTTTTTCCCCAAATGAGGTTTTTATTTTATTTTTATTTAATACTGTGGAGAGGAATTATGAATTGTTAATTCTGGATTTTTAATCATTGTTTTGTAGAGGGGGGTTGGTTCCCCATAAACTAGTAAACAGTTCAGGAGATTGTTACTCCATTTGTTAGTTACAATTACAAATACATATTGTTTTAAAAGTAAATTCTGTTTGTAATAATTGTTTGGATACACTATATTTTAATATGCTAGTTGCGATAATTTTATGCCAAGTCAAATTGTCCATAGTTATATTTTATGTTCCTAAAGCAACAGAATTATTTCCAAGCTGTAACAGGTGGTGGGGAGTGCTAATGCAGCATTTTGTTCAATTTTTCTGAAAATTTCCGTTTTTCTGGAAGCAACGGGAAAAATTGGTTTTTTTTTCCCGAGCTTCAAAATTTGTGAAATTCTGCATCATGATCAACACATAAAAGAGCTTGGTGGCCCACCATGAAGATGACCTTGTGCTTCCTTTCCTCCTAACCTTTATGAGGCTGTGCCACTATGACATCATAGAGACCTAGCCCAATCGCTTTAGGGCATCTCAGGTCCTAAAATTTCATGGAATGAGATTCTGCTGGCCATGCAACTTAATGGAATGGAAAAGTGGAAAGATAAACCTCCACTTTCTGTATATTTCCTTCTCAATCAGAATATTTCCACACACACCTGTGATTATTCAAGTTAAAAAAGAAAATATGTGTACAGTCAGGGAGTGTCCAATTTGATCCTACCTTATTCCATTGATCTCAATGGAGATTCCAGTGCAAGTTTTAACATCTTTACTCAGTAGCAAGACTGGATAGCTCAGCGGCTTAGGTTTCTGGCTGTAGAACCAGACGTTGGGTGTTCAGTTCCCCATCATGCCTCCTGGAGGAGAGCCAGCCTGTGTTCTCATGGATTAGCTACACTGTCCCAAAGTGTCCCAAGCAGAAGGGAATGATAGATCACTTCTATGTGTCCTCTACCTGGAAAACCCTGAAAAGGGTCATCGTAAATCAGAAACGACTTGACGGTATGCTGTTATTTATTATCATGTCCCACCGGAGCTCAGTGAAACTTATTCTTTGGCAAGATTGTCCAGAATTGCAAGCACATTAGTCGCAACTATTTTTTTGCAGTTCCACTGCTTCCTCTCCTGTTCCATCAGGTTGGCTTCTTTCTACCTTTGCAGCAACTTGGTGATCTCCAGCCTATAATTGAAACCAGGAGCAGCCATTAGGGACAGACCCATCTGAAAACATGTTAATGTTGGCAGAAAGATGACTGAGGCGGTCTATCTGCATATGCGGAATCTGACTTCAAAGGAATCCCATGCTGAAGTCTTGAAGATGGTTGCCAAACAAAGCCAGCTCATTTGAATAACGCCAAAGGTGGGAGAAGTCGAGGCTGTGGCACTCCAATATTTGCCCTAGTTAAGAATTTCCCTCATCCAGTCATAGGCGATCTCCATTTGTTTTTAGCTTTGTTTCATCTTTTTCTCGGAATTGCTTTGGAAGTGGACTTCACATCCAGCTGTGGTTGCTATGGAAACTCGGTTAAGAGCTCAAACACTGAGAGGTGGGAATATCGCACGCTGGCAATGTTCTTGGTGAAAATGGCAAAAACAGCGTTTTCTACTAATGGTTTGTAACAATTGGCTCCTTTTGTTCAGCCCCCATGAAACGTCAAGGGAGTGAGTGGTGCTACGAAGGGCTTCCCCCTCTGATTTTAAATAATTCTGAACAATCTCCAGGTACAGAAGAATCCAAAACATAAATACATGCATTCTAATCGGGGAAGTTCTAGAAGAAATCTTCACAGCTTGCCATCCGCTATGCATGGATGGCAGCCCAACAGGAGTTCAAAACGCCTCCTGATTTTTCCACCTGCCTTTGGCCCAAAATATGGGGGAAGATTATTAAGCATCTGGCAGTTCACAGTGTGTTGCTGGCAAGCTGTGATCAACCTTATAAGTCATAAGGCATGCAGGGCTGTTTCATAAGATTCGTTTCTGCTAATACTTTGTTTTAGGTATACCGGAGGGAAAACACCCTGGCTTATTGGATCCTCCACTTGTACAGACATTTAAGCACTACAACTTTTGAGCAAAATATAAAGCCCTTAATTTTGGAAAGACTACGCAGATTACCACCATATTGACAGCCTCCATCGTGGTTTTCAAAATATCTTGGTTCATTAGCATGCAACTTGGCAGTGTTCAAACTAGCCTTCCGGCCAAAGAGGAAATTAAAAATAGGGGTGGGAAAAGTTGTTAAAGCCCCCCCTCCCAAAACATTCACATGTACACAGCCAAGCCTCAATTGAGCCAACCCCATTTAGCTTGGAGGTGAAAAGAGAAATGTGACAGCCATCTTCAGGTATCGTGCAGCTTGTTTCCTGCTTCTACAGAGTTAAAATTACAACAGATTCTAAGTACAGTGGTACCTTGACTTACACATTTAATCTGTTCCGAATGCATCCTCCTAAATCGAATTACTCTTTAAGTCGGGGTACCTATCTAAAAAATTGAAAAAATAAAAATTGAAAAATCAAAAATCAAAAAAAGTTAAAAATGCATTTGTAAGCCGAGTAGACCATATCTAAAATTTGTAAGGTGGCAGTTTAAATGCCAACAGTTTTCTGCTCTTAAGTCGAATTGCTCTTAAGTCGAGCTGCTCTTAAGTCAGGGTACCGATGTAAATATTAGGAAGTGCTTCATGTTGGTACGAGCAGCTTGAGAGTGGAACAGATTGCATGGCAGACTTTTATTAACTGCCCAGAGTGGCCTTTGTTGCTGTTTGGTACAGTATATAAATCCAAACAAACAAACAAACAAATAATTTTTAGCTGAGATTGGATGGCTGGCCATCAGGGATGCTGAGGGTTTTAAGCTACTACTTCACAAGCTAAATTTAATCCTATTGAGCTTCGCCTTGGCTCAAAGTAGGGTTCACATTCCACCACTAGCACATCCTTGCTGTCTCCCACCCCTTGCCAAGGAAATAAAGGGTCATTTGGGGGAAGTGGGATAACAAGTAAGAGAGCAATCCCAGATGGGCTTCTGCACGTCATCTCTGGTGAGTGATTATGAGGCCAAATCAGATAGTGTGAGGACCACCTCTTGGTCTTCCTTTGTGGCCTATTAGTGCTTTCCTTTGTCCATTTTGGACCAGACATATTGTCCTGTGGTTCATAGAAGGCAGCTGGTGGCACAGAGGAAGCCCACAAGCAGTAGTCCTCCCTGATGATGTTCCCACACCTTGTGGACTTCTCATGGATTGCCAGCTGCCCTCTGTGGATGACAGCACTGTTTGCCTGGTCCTAAATGGACAGACTGTATATTCTTGCCACATCTCCAAGGGGAGGCTGCTTAGGTTGGTGTGCTTCAGCAGTCTTATGATCCCTCCTACCTGCACATATACTAATTCAAACAAATGGTTAGAAAAAGATGACCTTTTAAAAATGTTAAAACATTTTGCAAGAAAGACCGGTGCAGACCTCACATTATTGTCACTGTTATCATCATCACTGTCTTCTGTACTTCATTATCTTCTATTCTGAGTCCTCTTCTGGTAATCAAACATAAATTCATTTTACACAATGGGAAATGGTAGAGGCAGACTTCAGACACATTCCCATTTCATACAGATAAGAGCATCACAAATCCAGAAAAATGGTAAGCAATAGTCAACTGAGTTGATAAAGATAATTACAGTCATCTGTCTCCCCAGAAGCTGAGAAATCATGTTTTTATGGGCATACTCCCAAGTAAGTCCTCTTTATCTATCCAGCTTCTTTTTTTGCACCCTGGGATCTCAGAAACATTGCTTTTGTGAGCATATTGCCAGATAATCACATTAATCTTTGGTGGGTATGATTAAATTTAAAGCTATTGTTCTCTTGTTCGAGACAAAGACCCAGAAGGCAACTCCCAATGGAAGTCCTTGAAAAAACAGATTCAAAGTTCAACAGGAATGGGACTGCTGGAAAGATAAAGAATTGGAGGGGGGGATGCGAAGCATTAGGACCTTGGACAGTGAAGTTGGATGCCTGATTATGGCCCACAGCCAAGTAGCCCAAGAGTTTCTTCAGCTCTATGGTATTGAGAAACCAGATACAGTAGTGGCTAAAATACCCCCAGTGAAGTCATGTCACCTTGGCTCAGCCTGCCTGGAATACAGTTCTCAAGGGGAAAGAAAATGCCTTGGTTCTTAGAAGCGGACTCCGGTGGTAGTGGCTTGCCAAGCACTGAATATATTTCTGAAAAGAAGTTAGCTTATAGGCATTGCCAGGCAGGAATGATGGGGTGAAAAATGAAGACACAGAGGCCTCCCTTTCTTCTTTCCATTTGTTGTGGTCCCTGCAGGAGATAGTAGCTGATCTGTGAAATTATCCAAAGCAAGGATGTCTTCCAACCTCCTGGTCCTTAATGTCCCAGAGTACCTCTCTCAATGGAAAGGACGCTCAGTCTGTGTCCATGAGCATGGAATAGTAATGCCAAGTAATGTTGCATCATCGCTCTTAGCAAAAACATTAGATGCAAGGAGAATCTACCATGTTCCACATTGGAAACGACAGTAGCATAAAATAAAATAAAATCCAGATCTTGGATAAGATAAAAGCAACTTACAGAATGCCCTCTCTGGGAAGCACAGCAGCTGTCCCAAAGGTTACTCTTGTTGTTGATACTGTGATTTTCCACGTCTAGGTCAGCTAGACATTTGCCAGTGTGGAAAAAAAAAGTTCCATTGGAAAGGGATTATATGTTCCTAGAAAAAGGATTATTCCTTGCCCAATAAAATTTAAGATTATGTTGTCGCTGGTAAATCAACACAAGCTGTTTGTGGGTTTGCCTGCACACTGACTGGAAAGATCTTTAATATGCATATCCTGTATTAAATTTGATTTAGCATTGTATGAATGAATGTAAGAATCAATATTCTCTGAAGTTAAGGTAGCTTATGCTCAAGTTAGTGGGTAGAGGACTGTATGCAGCAGTGATTCCTTAACACTAATAAAAACAGTGATCCTTGCTAGAGATGAGCCTGCATGATCTCACCAGAGCCACTTGGTGGAGGCATTTATATTTCAGTAAAATGGAGAAAATCCCTGCCTTTTGCCAAGATAAATTGGCATGATTCTGAACTATGTAAGAACATAGCTGGAGCTCATCTATAAAACCCTTTTATTTCAATAGAAGCACATGTAGGACAACGTCCTGGATATTGCCTGGGTAGAGATACATTCTCCATCCCTCTTTCATAGGACTTTAACAGCTCTTGATAGTCCACTTTCTAGCTCTTCTGGGTCCTTGCCAACACTGTATTAGCCGCAAGCTCAGTGGTGGCCTATACATGGCAGTGAATCACTCACGTACTTGCTGATGCTTCTCTAGATTCCATAGACATTTTGTTTTCTTAAACTACAGTACACTATTTCCTCAGGGTCTTGCATAAGAGCAAAGTGAAGCAACAACTGATGATCTCCTTTTACCAGCCCACAATTGAAAGCATCCTCACATATCGCATTACCGTTTGGTATGCTGGATTGACAGCTGCTGACAAGAAGACACTACAGAGGGTGGTAAGCACAGCTCAATATATCATGGGCTGCCCCCTAGGTGCACTGGACAACATCGCTAGGGATCGTTGCCTCAGGAGGGTTGAAAAAATTCTTAAGGATTATTCACACCCCGGTCAGCACTCTTTACCCTGTTACCATCAGACAGAAGATATCGTAGTATAGCCTACCGCACCAACAGACTAAAGAACAGTTTTTATCCATGGGCTGTCAGACTGCTGAATGGGAAATAATCCCAGGAAAAGTATAGAAGAACTGACCTGTGGGCTGGCGCATTCTGTGTCAAGTACACAGGGTGCAATAAGACTGAGTGGTTGCTAGTGGGATGGAGGTTGGGGTGGGAAAGGAAGACTCAGCCAATTTCATTATTATTATTATTATTATTATTATTATTATTATTATTATTATTATTATTATTATTATTATTATTATTATTATTATTATTATTATTATTATTATTATT
>JAHTLZ010000275.1:5580317-5603655 GCA_023846285.1 Phrynocephalus versicolor | reverse complement strand
TTATTATTATTATTATTATTATTATTATTATTATTATTATTATTATTCAGCTAAGAAAGCTGACTGCAGAGCGCTATGAGTTGCATTCTTGGCCTCGGAGCCAGAAGTTGAGAGTTGAAGACCCCACTGTGCCTCCCAGGATAAAAGCTAGTCTATGTAGCCTTGGACAGACTGCACAGTACTAGGATCCCAACAAATAGTAAACATCCTTGAGTAATTTCAATCTATTTATTTATTTATTTATTTATACAACTTATATGCCACCGACTACCCAAAGGTCCCTGGGCGGCTTACGAACAAAAGAATTAAAACTTTAAAAATAGAATATCAATAAATAATAAAAACAATAATAAAAACCTTACACTAAAATCATTACACTAAAATTGCCACCAGAGGACCCACAGTCTATATTGTATCAATTAAAAAACTTGTGGAACAGGAAGGTTTTTACCTGGTGCTGAAATGTCATCCATGTTGGCGCCAGGCAGATCTCAATCGGGAGGGCATTCCATAGCTTGGGAAAAAAAGAATATCATAAGTTGGAACAAACTTGACAGCACGTTGTTCTTATTAGCTAGCATAGTGAAGACATAGATTGACCTCTGCTGAACAGGTGCCTTCATAGAGAGAGAGACATATCATTGGAATAGCCTCAGTTAGCAGACGGTTGTGGGCAGTTTGGGCACTCTCCTGGCTTTCCCTCTGGATTCACCAAGGATAAAAGTGCATGAAAAAGAATCATTTATGCCCTTCTCCCCAAGCTATTCTTCTCCAATGTGCCAGATGTTCCTATCTGACTGTCCCTGTTAATGAAAGAGCTGTTAATCTTGTCCATTCCCTAACAAACAGGACACCATCTTCTCTGTTGCTTCAGATAGCAAAATGCCACTTTTCTGGCCATGTTAATGCATGTTTATCAGAGCCCTATTCAGCTGGAGGAGGTGCAGAGTTCTAAAATTCCCAACACCTAGGTGTAAATTCCTGCCAAGATCGAGACCAGCTCCATCTTGGAGGTGTCTGGAAGGCTGATGGACAAGATGATTGGTACCTGCCAGGACAGGATGTCAACCGTTCCCAGAAGAGTGCTGTCAAGTTGTCAGGAGATACAGTGGTACCTTGTATAACAGACAACTTGTATAACATAAAATTTGTACAACATAAAAAATTCCGGAGATAGGGGAAATTTGCTTAACATAATTGCCTATGGGGAAAATCCGTACAACATAAAATGGGATTACTCTGCTTTCAATGCATTCCTATGGGAATTTGTATAAAGGAAAATTTGCTTAACAGAATTTCATTTGGAACGAATTAATTCCTTTATACAAGGTACCACTGTATAGGGATTAAACCTGAAGTTGTACTGGAAGTATTTGAAATGGGAGCTGTAAACTGGTTGTGGGTCATAGCTACCAAGTAAGTCTTCAAATGGATAGGCTAGCTAATTGTTATATTTGTGTGTGAGTGTATGTGTAAATCTTATCTATTAAGTGTTTAACCTCCTCCTTCCCTTGTGATTTGTACTTTTCCCACCCTAGTAGTTATTTTCTTCCTAATTTTCTTTCTAATTTGACTTTTATTCCCTTTAATCAAATTGAAATTCTCCATATTGCATGCTTGTTCAGAGTATGGGAGAGAACATGTGGTCCTAACTTAGCAGTTAGGATCACTACCATGTAGTTAAATTGAGTTTTGCTCTTTCTTGCAGGGCTGGCGTTGGCTCTGAAAGGATGTTACTGGACATGCTGTTTCCAGGCAAGGGCCAAAAATTATTGATTGACTCAGGCTCTTGGGCTCTTAGTATTTACCTAGGGTTTGCTCCGTATCTGTGGGGCTCAGGAGTGTTCGTACGCAGAAGTAATCTTTCTAGTGGCAACTTCCATCACTCAAAGAAGTGTCACATATACAAATGTGACCTGCAGTTTGCAGGCAGTGTGAATACCTCTAGCTATCTCTGTCTGATATATATACTAGGAACCTCACCTAGATATCCTTTTCAATATATATCTTCTGATTTTAGCATGACCAGCCCCAGCGATTATCCTGAGAAGCCCTAAGATAAAGAAGATATCCTCCAGGTCACCAATATGGCCCTGATTCGCTTTTAGCTTTGTTCATTTGCATGCCTTTCAGTCTGTTCCTTCCTCCCATGCTTCTTTTGTTCTTGTTCTTTGCTTATGCTATAATAAGCCAGACCTGGACTTTTTGTGCTGGTAGGTGAAGCCAAGGCTACCCAAAACATTTTTCACAGACAGCATCTTAATTATAAGCACCGAAAACAAGGATGAAAAACTCTTATAGTATCTTCACCAATTGAAATATCGTAATTCAATCACCATAATGAGTGGTGTCCAATAAATCATAATTCAGTACTCCTCCACACTGAGGGCAGCAGGCCACTTTGGATATTGTGGAGCAGGCTGTGCAGCGTGCAAATCGTTGTCTTCCAAGAGGCTGGAAGGACTGGAGGAAGAGGGAGAACAGCCAGGGATTAGGCCCTTCACATCAGCATTTGTCTCACTCTGTCTAATGGTAGGGACAGCCCTGTCTGAGCCTTTGCTGCTTGCATCTCTCTCCCCTGCAATGAATGGTTGGATGGTTTCTCCCGGCCTTCTGGTTTTATAGCAAGGAAACAGGGAGGTACCCTTTTACCCTGCCACAACACCAACAGAAACAATAGCCACTCTGTTGGTATAGATTACATAAATGCAGTAGTGTGTATTGCTATTGCCGGCCCTCCAGCGTTCATTTTGCTAATAAATGCTATTCTGAGAACTGTGCTGACGTTAGTGATGATGTTGGTGTGACAGCTAAGATGCTCTCCTATGATAAAGGGGTTATATAAATGGTAGGCGCTGGCAGGGGTGTTAAAAAGAGCTGTGCTGTTGCAGATTGATGAGGAGCATGGGGAAACATTCAAGGAAAATGAGACAGTTGAAAAGGGGTGGGTTTGACCTTTGATTTCACGTAAGGCTAATGACCATGAGATGGGGGGACGAACCCCCAGAATGAAAATAAAGAAATAGTGGATACACTGGCAAGAGAGGATACTGCGGGAGCGTACGGTAGATCCTGGGGCTGATGCTTATTGTCTCCAGACAGGCCTAGAGAAAGCATCCTTCCTGGACACCTGTGGCCCCCAGCCTTCTTTCAAATGCCCAGTGCAAGTAACAAAGTCAGGCCTTTGAAATCAAATTGGCCTCCTAGTGCTGTGCTTCCTGTCCTTGGGTCCTTAGGTGTTCTTGGACTGCAATACCCAGGAATCTTGGGTCAGCACAACTAGCGGTGAAGGTTTCTGGGAGTTTTAGTCCAAGAACATTGGGGGACCCTATATTGGGAACCCCAGCCCTTGCAAGCCTTCTCCAAGGGGGTGAGGAGAAAAGGACCAAAAGAAGGAAGAGGCAAGGAGCAAAGAGTGGAAGAATCAGAGAAAGAACAGGTGGCCTTACCAATTTTCAGCTGTGCCCCACACCTCAGTGGTTCCAGTCCTGGTCCTGCCTTCCAATCCTACTCTTCCCTGGCATGTGTACCTCCGCTGCCCCTGAGGGAAGGCACCCACCAACAAAGAAAGGTTGCCTAACCCTTCCGGAGACCATTCTAAACTAGCTAGATAGCAGTCTCATTCCTTGTAAAGCAGCCTTCGTTTCACGGAGTTAAATTTTGTTCATTTTCTGCTCTCTCTGCCACATGTATGTAAAATTGTCCCATGTGCATATAGCAACCACAGTATTTTTTTCCTGTGTATAAGACTATATTTTGTCTAAAATTGCTAGAGTAAAAATTGAGGGTTGTCTTATACATATAGGTAAGCTGAGGAGAGAATCACCCAGTTGTGAAACTGTAATTTTGGGTTGGAAAGTGTGGGGCTCATCTTATACATGGGGGTGTCTTATAGATGGAAAAACACAGTACATACATCTTACGTCTTCAGGAAATGGAGACTGTTCCTCTAAAGCCAGTGCTGGACATGGCATGAAGTGGGGAGGTGTTCTAGAGCTGTGCTGAATGCCTGAGGGTCAAAACAGTAGATAGAAAAATCAAATGATAACACTTGTAATTTAGTGACACTCCCTTAGTATTATGGAGATGGCAGATTATTAATGGCCCTCATCCCTTAGTGGGTGGTTACTGTGTGACTGACTCTATAGGGAAGTCTTTAGAAGAGCATTACCTTATTCACTTAATCCTTATTCCTCTAGTTTGTTTGTGGGATTTTTTTTTACCTTCAAGACATTACTCAAATCATATAAATGAATGAACATGAATCAATGTTGGATGGTGATTCAAAACTGACATTGACTTTATAACTTCTTGGCTCTCCTCTCATTCTCTTCATGACTTTGATACATGTAATTTCCCCCCCACCCCCCACCCCAGATTACTTGATTATCCCTTCGCCATGGTGCCATCACAATGACACAGGTCATATTGATCTCCTCCTGCTCCTTCTCATTTATTTGTATCCATTTTCCCCCTAGGAAAAATTGTGTGCAAAGGAGCTTGTAGTAACATTGGAAGGGGGGGCGAAACCATAATCAAAAGTATATTTTGGGATAGTTCAGTAACAATAAACAGCTCAAATGTAAACAGTTATGTAAGTTACTAAACTTCCAGTTATGATACATAATATATTTAATATTTAAACAAGCCAGTATTACTGTATTTTTCCATCTATAAGACGCCCCCATGTATAGCCACCACCACCCGACACTTTTCCAACACAAAATGATAGTTTCACAACCGCAGGGTTTGCTCCTCAGTTTACTTCCGTGTTTAAGACGACCATCAATTTTTAGTCTAACAATTTTAGACAAAAATATAATCTTATACACGGAAAAATATAGTATATTATTTATAGTATTATAGTATAGTAAATACTATAATACTATAGTAATAATATGTCATATTATGTGTTGTACCTGTTTTTAAATCTATGTGAAATGTTTTTAAATGAGTTTTATATAGCAACCAAAAAATTTCGTTGTTCCTGCAAGGGGGCAATGACAATAAAGATTCCTATTCCTATTCCTATTCCTAATTCACACCAAGTTCTAAGGGACCTTTCATATTTATTTGTTCATCGCCCACAGTTCCCTTTGGGAAAGTCGGCGCAGTTAATAAGTGCAATAATAAATAAATAAATAAATAAATAAATAAATACAAAAATATGGAAATAAAGAAAAAAATCAAGCAGCAGTAAACATAATTGTATTTATTTATTACTTTTTAAATATTATCTTTCCAAAATGATGCTCAGCAGTTTATAATACTATTTATTATATTATATTATATTATATTATATTATATTATATTATATTATATTATATTATATTATATGATGATGATGATGATGATGGTGGTGGTGGTGGTGGTGGTGGTGGTGGTCATGCATTAATGTTATCAAGGAATGTGACCCATTGGAATCAGTATTCTACTCCAGCTGAGAGCTCATCCTGAAAGCAACCAATTGGAACATATTAATAGTGTCTACTCCTCCTCAGCCTTCACACATCCCAAAAGCTATGAAACTTGAGGGGTCACAGTTCTGCTGGGAGTGTACCCCATTGTTGTGGCCCTATGCAGGATAAAGCATTCTTTACCCTGCCACTCAGTCAGGCCTCCACAGGCAATGGTATTCTCAAGAGGTCATTTCCTAGATATGTGGACGCCTGGGCAATGTCACAAGAAGACAGGCAGATAGCTAGCCAGGCTGGAAGCTGAATTATACACAGCTATACCAGGTCCTGGCTGTGAAAACCTTTGCAATGACAAGGCAACAGCCATTTTCCTGTCCTATCAAGGTATTTGTCCAATAAAGGAGAACCCTAGTCTTAGTCTTGCAGGATTCCTAATGGTGGACCCTCTGAGTATTAGTCGCTTTTAGAAGCAGCAGCCATCACCTTTGTAGCAAGAATCCGTCTGGGCTCTCACCCTCACTGTAAGGTAAAAATACTAGGCCCTAATATTTAAATAAAATAAAAATACTGGGCCCCAAGAGCCACCATGAGGACTTAGCTTCTTTAGGTCAACTACCAGTGTTGGACTGCGAGACAAAACATTAAGGGAGGAATTTCCAACTTAATTGCAGTTCAAATGACAAAACATATCTACCGAATGCTATCTAAAGTAAAACTTTGAAAATTTATTATTTTTACTACAATTCCCATAATGCTTCCACCAGTATAACTGTTATACTGTATTGACTCCAGGTCCCAGCACCCTTAGCTGACATGGCCACTTGCTTGTTTTGATTAAGAATTCTATAGACCTCAAAATAGCTCCCAAGATCTGATCTTAGGCTAGCTATGCATTGTTAGCTGGCTACCATTATAATTGTCTATTATCTTTATCTGACATTGGATATTAGCCATTAGGTCCATAACTAGTAATTTTGCCACTGGGGTGAAAAGTGCAAAATGAACTCCAAAATCAACTGTGCAGTTCATGAGGTGAAAAATAAGACAAGAAGTTAAAACTTTTGTGTAATTGTGCAACAGAATTCCAGCCATTGTTTATGTATTGTTCTTGTAGCAAAATGGTCCAAACAAGGATGGCAGGACCTGAAAGTTCAGTCATGGCAACTGGACTTCTTTTTCTTGAGAGATTGCAACGTTTCGCTGCTCATCCAAACAGCTTCATCAGTCTGATGATGAGCAGCGAAACGTTTCTATCTCTCAAGAAAAACAAGTCCAGTTGCCATGACTCAACTTCCGCATAAACTCACCTGGATGACAGAGAATCTTCACAGACAAGGATGACAGGGGGAACTAGATATTTAGATAATTCATATAGCTAAAAGCCAGTCATAAATTGCAACTAGAGTAGGCCAATGAAATCCTTGAGGATTTGGTGTGTCAGCCTCTCTGTGCGTTTGTTTGATTCAATGGGCCTACTCTGGTTTCAACTTACTGCCGGATCTCAGCCAATAAGCCAATGCTATAAACCTCTGTGAAACAAAGCAAGACAAAATTGGCCAGGGATTTCCATAATAACTAAACGAGGTATTGTTTTATGCCCATGGTAGCTTGAACAGCATGACAGCCATCACTTCCTTTGTCTTTGTTCTCTTTTAAGGAATGCATTTAGGGGCATCATACAGCATCTTTGCCTGAGCTGGACATCTTTGAGACTGCAATGGGTTTGATTTCTTTTGTCGGTATAACGCAGAGGATAAGAACTGATGATGCCTTTCATCCCTCATAGTTTTCTGCAGAAATAGCTTTCTAATAGCAGAATTGATGCTTGCTAATCCTTCCTAGACGTCTGTTGCTTAGCAGCCCATTTTGCAGATGTCACATTTTATAGCATTTAGATCTCGGATTTTTTCTTTTAGTCTTTCTTTCATTTTTCTTTTCACAACATTAATTTAAATGTGGGATGTAGATGAACATATTAGTTCTGGTTCCCTGTGGCCGTCTTGATTTTTATTTTAATTTGCTCCATTATGTCTTCTTCACTCATGCTCCCAGGGTTACTTGTTAGAAATCTGACGCAATTAGCCGGATGTTTTTGACTTGTCTTTCATCTGTGCTTGCTAATGGATACATGAAAACAAAATTCGGCTTAACAGTAGTTCTGACTTCTACCTCGCCTCTGGACATGTGTCTTCTAGACGGCACACCCAATCCCTTGTGTTGATGGAAATCATTAAAGATTTGTATTAATTTGGATTCCTCCAATGAGAAGGAATCAGTTTGTCTCAATGGCCTTATCGGCTACTTCCAGCTCAGTTATTCTGTGGATCTATGGTTACAAATGGGCTGCAACACTGTGCATAATTACTTAGGAACAAACTTCATGGATTTCAGTGGGACTTTTTATTGCAGTTCTGAATTTATGGTAATTCTTTGTTGTTTCACAGCACCACCTTTCCCAGCATTATTGTCTTTTCCAGAGGACTCTACCTGCTCACAATGAGCCCAAAATAGGATAACCTCAGCTTCAACATGTTTGACTTTAGAGATAGACCAGGCTTGATTTGATCTAGGACCCACTTGTTTTCTTTTCTGGCTGTCCAGAAAGGGTATCCATAGAGATCTCATCCAGCACCAGTTTTTAAACAAATCTTTATTTCCATTAATGTTCTTTGCTGTCCATCTTTCATACCCATACATGATGAACAGAGTATAATTTAGATTGGGGGTGGGTGGTAGCTGTGGACCGTAAATAACTTTTTCTAGATTCTGGATCAACATGATTGATTCTGTGATTGATATGTAAGCTGATCCAAGGAACAGACCACCAGAAAAGGCTGTAGGAGTATTCTGCTTCATTTGAGAGCTGGTCATAGCCTACTGTTTTAGGCAGAACTGCAGGTATGGCTGGTGCTGGTGCTGGTACTGGTGATTTCTACTCCCATTTAAAGTCCATTTGAAATACATAAGATTTTTTTTTTAAATTACTGCAATTCTGGGTAATAGGTGCAGTCATTGTAATGTTCTTAATAGCCATGATATCAAGCCAGATTCAGCTGAATCAGTTTTGCTTTAGTTACTTGATAAAATTTATAATAAAACATTCATGCGGCAGCAAAATTTTGGATGCACCATCATAACTGCTCCTTATTTTCTGCACCTATATTGCAGTATTACAGTTCCTGTTTCAACCCAGCTTGGAGTGGGCTGCAAATGCATAGCTGGTATGTAGACCAGTATAAAATTCATAATTCTTCTGTTTAAGGCTTATGGCACTTTCTTTGCCAGCACTGTATTAGAGTATTGGACTAGAATGGGTACAAATTTCCTATTCAGACACGAAGCTGACTAGGTGACCTTCACTGTCTCAGCCTAACCTCACAGGATTGTGTTGTGATGATACATATGAGAAGGATGACCAACTGTATCATTATCAGCTCCTTGAGGGGAGAGGCGTGATACAAATGTAGGGAATAAATAAGTGAAACAATTTCAGGACTTCATGTGAAACAGAATACTGTATGGACTAAGTGGTTTTCCATTTTTAAACTGGGATGCTAAAAACAGGAAACTAAATTGAAATTGAGCAACTAGAGCAAACTCATTGAAACTGGAGTTGTTTGCTAACAATAATGTACGACCTATTGATTTCAGTGAGTTTAGCTGGGACTAAAATTGAATGTAACTTTGAGGGTTTTGTGTTGGTTTGACAATTCTGGGGTATTCTCTGTGTTTAAGCGGCTGTGTAAAACATCAGAATTGTGGTCTCATTATAAACCTACAGTACTGTCATGGTCCAAGCTTACTAGAGAACATTCCTCTGCCTCCAGAGGGCCCATATTTAATCAGTTTTGTCATGTCTTCAAACTACTGGGTAGAGCTGAGAAATAATATTTGGCCTTTGTTTCTCTCATGTGGTTCACGTTTTCTGTAAAAGACAATCCCATAAAAAAGACAGAAAATGTATTTATATCCTTCCCCCACCCCCACCCCCATCCCCTTGTGAGCCTGGAATCCTACAAAAGCACATGTTGGTGAATGCCACATGTTTGCAGTTCACAGAAAGTTTATGCCTATTTTGTCCCTTCCACTCAGGGAAGTTTTATATGGAATCCCTTTTATTAAAGAGTTCTCTGTGAAAAATGAACATTGCTCGTACACTTTCAACTTTTGTCTCATCCACAGCTGAAAAAAATAAGATTAAAAAAATTAAGAGTAAAAATTTTATTTTTTTATGTTAAAGCATGAACACTCACAGCTAGTTGGTTGCAGTAAATGATGGCAAAATAGGATCCGTTTCTTTACACAGTATTTACAAAATTTGAGATTGTAAAGTGACCCTCTGTCTCAAGCTGCTCCAGTTCCTAGAAAACACAAACACCTTGTCATCCCACAGATTCCTTTCACCTCTACCCACACAGTTTAACACCTTCTTGTCCAACTATCTCACTCTTAACTGACTCTGTCATTCAAATTGCCAGAGGGGTTGCTGTGTCGCTTTGCAACAAAACTCACGCATCAGCAAACCAACAATCTTATGGCACTTGGTGGACTCCTAGATTCTGCATGATCTAAGCTTTTGTGTGGCCCACTCTTTGAGGTGCATATTCAGTTGGGTAATGACACAGTTTTAGTCAGATGACAATCTCAGAAGAAGCAGCAAGACTGTAATAGCCAGGTTTGATGTGCTTTATGCAAGTAGAGGTTATAATTTAAAGTATGTCCAAATCATGGTCAAAATCCTGTTGCCTAGTGTTGTAAATCACAATAGAGTAAGGCCCATTGAATCAGTGGAGATTTAATGAGTCAACTTCTCCATGAGCTCCATTGATTCAAATGGGTCTACTCTTACAGTGACTCATTATGCTAAAGTAAACCATACAGATGTGAAACCTGTGCCATAAAGAAAGCTAACAGGAAAAAATGACTCATTCAAATCTTGTGCAAAAAGGAGAGCTTTACAGATAACACAAAGTCTGTCAGAAAGACAAATGAGACAGTTCCAGAACAAATCAAGCCTGAACTCTCGCTAAGCATCTAATATAATCAAACTGAAGCTCTTGTACAGAATTTGGTGTGCATCATGAGAAGACCAGGCTTATTAGAAAAAACAATAATACTAGGTAGAATAGAAGGCAGTAGCAGAAGAGAAATACCTAATATGAGAAAGAGGAAATTTAGTAAATGCATTGGCCCAGTTATGTCATACTCTACAACCCCTGCATTCACTGATTCACCAACTGCGGATTCAGTTATCCATGGTTGCTGATCAGCGGGTGCAGGGGTGGTCTGAGCAGCGGCAAGGAGGGAGAAAAAGAAAAGAAAGAAAATTTATCAAGTTAAAAACTTCCGGTCCGCTAAACCGGGACCCGAGCAGGAAGTTCAAATGCTGGTTGGCCAGATGGGTCCCTCTTAAGTCCCCACCCCACTCCTCCAGAGGGTGCCCAGTGGCCGCAAGGAAGGTGGCTGGCCACCAGCATTGGCAGTGAGGGCAGCCAGCTGGCATCGGTGGTGGTAAGTTTTCTTTCTCTTTTTTTCTCCTCACCGCCGCCACTGCCTTCACAGGCCGTCTGCCAACCTCAGCGACGAGGAGGGCGGCTGGCCAGGCATGAAAGCTTTCGCCCCGGCACCCTACCACCCCTGGTGCCACCTTCAATGCAGATAAGAACATTTGCTCTTATCCGCAGACTTCGCTATCCGTGGGGATCCCAGAACCAATCTCCCACAGATACAGCAGTCCTACTGTATTTCATTTTTCTTTTTCTATTCTGATATATTTCAAGTATGTTTTGTTTTATTTTGTTATGGTTTATTGTAGTTCATTGAGAATTTTATTATATTTCAAGTGTCAGCCAAACATCACCCCTTTTTGTTCATGCTTTGATTTATTAAGGATAATGGCAGTTTTTGTTGCTGCTGCTGTTGTTATTGGTTTGAATATTATTAGTCAAGTGCTGAATGAGCTTTGTAGGAATGTGTTAATCAGTATCTGTGGTTGAGCTTACAATGTGGTAATACACTCAACATTTAGTGTTGACAATTTCCAAAGCTTTGCTTGCATTCTTCAGAGTGCATTTAATTCCCTTATGCGACAGCTTCAACTGTCAGGGCCTGTAGTTTAGTCTTCTCAAAGTAGATGGAACAGTTTTTAAAATTACATTGATTTTGACACAGCACTGAGAATGAGCCATTGATACACAATTCCCTTTGCTCTGCTTTGAAATAAATTAAGTTTATCTTCATAGTCAGGGTTCACCTCTGACACTGACTATAATGTACATTTAAATTCCACTTCTATTAAATAATAGACATACCAAAGGGAGTCCTGATTAATGAAGAAATTGTTTGGTTGCACTTAACTGAAGATATATCAACCGGACGAAAAGACTTCGTTTGCAGATAACACCAGAATGCTGTGCTTAAATGGTCTCTTGAAATCCTCTATGCTGTTTGTTACAAAGCACTTACACATTTAAATTATGGACAGCCATACTCAAATCCCCTTCCTAGCATGATGAGTTCGGGGTCTAGCAGCTGTAGTTCAAAAAGTAACTTTTTTCAGCTCTGGACTGAGTTCAGCAGGACATCAACTCTTACAATTAGCCATACTGTGTGGGAGTTCTGGAAGATGAAATTCCAAACCTACGGATGTCTACTTGTCCACCAACCCCACCTTATTCTTTGCCTGCTTTCATCCAGACTTGTCTGTCACTTGGACCTCAAGGTGTTCCTTGTGCTCCAGCTACCAGTGTGCTGGTGGCAGCTTATGACTGAGGTTCTCATAGAGGGGTGGATGTTTCTCATTCATCATCATCATGTGCTATCAAGTCAATTTTTGACCGATGGTTGCCCTCTTCATGATTTTCCAAGTAGAGAATACTCTGAAGTGCTTTAGCATTTCCTTCTTCTGGGTGTGCCCCAGGATTGTGTAGCTTGCAAGAGGCAGAGTGGTAAACTGAAATCCCAACCTCGTGCTTTGCAGCCATTTCCACGAGCTGTCCTGCTAGCTGAGGATGTGCAGAATTATCCACAACGTGTTCATAGCCACTGGTTTACGCTTTTTGGACACAATGAAACACCTCAGTGAAGAATGTTCAAGTGCTGCAAGATAGCTTTCCGTTTCCATCAATGTAAGAGGCTCTTCTTTTTTTCTCTCCACCTAAGTCCCTGCAATTTGTGCAAAACATTTCTGCACAAAACTAGTGTTTTTCCCTTTAGGAAGGAAAAAGTATGCTTGTATACAAACAGCAAGCACAGGAGAACTTGGTGGGTATTAAAAAATACACAATGAACCCATCCAAGGCTTGTCATTTTTAATTCATAGAACAGAACCCCTATCAAAGATTTTTGTTAGCCGCACAAATATTGTTCTTGCAAGTGTGAAAACATTCATCAAGGTTGAAAACATATAACGCTCTCAAAGGGGAATAAGTAGGTTGGTTGATCGTATTTCATTCTCTCACACAAGAATAAAACTTGAAGAGTAATATTTCTAAGGTGCAAGGAAATAGAATGCTGAGCAAGCACAACGGGAAGAGGAACTGCTATCTCTCCCATATGAGCAGGCTTAGCTGGCAACAGCTGTGTTGCAGGGGGCACAGAATTATACAGCACTCAGCTGGCTGCAGTACAGCCTTGGGTGCAGTGGTACCCAGCCTTGGGTTCCCCAGGTGGTCTTGGGCTAAAACTCCCAGCAGCCTTCACTACTAGCAGTCCTGGTCACGATTTGTAGGATTCGGAGTCCACGAGCATCTGGGGATCCAAGATCACTGCTCTTGCTGAGTCAGACGGAGGCCAAGGCTAGTGGCTGCAAGGTCGAAGCCGAAGCTAGTGGCTGTAACAGTGCCACGAGGTAACTCTGAGAAGATGTCATGCCCCAGGAGGAAAGCTGGCCTCACAGCTTTCCCCCTGGTCTAGAGTCTTCCGCAATCTCAAACCAGGCGGGTGTACTGCAGAATCAATAGCCATTTGTCACTCTATATGAGAAAAAAGAGAAAGGGAACTTAGAACGAAATCTGCCAATGATGCAGTTACATACACTGTGTTTCCTTCAGTGACAGCTGCAGAGCCTTTGAGAGCTAGGCAGGGAACAAAACAAAAGCGAAATCAATGCTTAACAAACCATAAAAGGACAAAATTGATCCTGAAAGAAGTACTGTTCACTGCCTCCCCTCCCCCCATGTTTCAGGTGGGAGTTATAAGAAGTGCAAATGCAAAGTTATACGCACACGCAAAAATCTATATAGAATTGCTATGTACTGACAAGTGAATAACCCCAACCACTATTCAATATTAAGCAGATGGACAGCTTCCCATGGGGTCCAGCTGGAGTCCAGATGGAAATAACAATTAAATTTTGTTGCTTTTAAATTGGAGCTTACAGCAGGTTCTTTGGGGGAGGACAAAAGCTCCTGGTGGATTTGCTGGCTGGGTGATTCTGGGATGTGTAACACAAAAGCTAGCTTTTCCAAGGACACCATCCCTAGAATGATACTGGCCAAGTTTCAAACCTGTACTGCAGAGAGAAACTGCCAGATCTGTGGATTCCTTTTTTGTTGATTGGTTTGATTTTTTCCCCAAAATAGATCTCTGCTCTTAGGGATCTGTGCTCTGGCCAACTGAACAGGTTTCAGGCACCATTTTTATTACAAAACAGCAAAATATAAGTGCTGGTGGATCATTCCCATTCTTTCTGGTTTTTACGCTGTGGGCGTTATGCAGCTAAAATGGCATTTTGCACTTACAACAGGCCTCAGAGAACCACACACAAAGTTTACAGAAATAATCTTGACGGTTTGAGGGTGCCTGGTGTTTATGAGATACTGTGTTCTTGTGGTTGCACATATACAATGGTAACTTGGTTTATGAGCATAATCTGTTCCGGAAGCTTGCTCATGAACCAAAATACTCATAAATCAAAGCAAATTTTTCCATAGGAAATAATGGATACTCAAACAATTCGTTCCATGGCCTCTCGCCGCTGCTGCCACCCCTTCCTCTGCAGATTTTCTTGCTGCCATCCTCCTCCTCCAAAGTGTCTTTGGAGACGGGCAGTCTCTTTCTGAATAGTGGATTCATTGGCAGAAAGTTAAGAGAATTAAGCCAAAGCACCTCTCAGCTCAAATGTTTCTGCAGCCTTGGGGTGGGGTGGGGAGAGTGAGAGGAAGTTCCTCCATCCCGAGGGGAGGAGGCAGGCTGGCTTGGCTTAATTCTCTTAACTTTCTCCCACTGAATCCACTTTCCAGAAAGAGATCTGGGCACGTTTCAGCCTTGTTATTTGTCATCTGTGTTTCTCTTGTTTTTAAACATGATAAGGCTCCTGCCCAGCTCGCTCTCTGAAAGGTGGATCCGAGTGTTGGGAGAATTAAGTGCAAGGACCTCTCTAAATCTTTCTGCAGTCTGTAGGGAGGGGGAGAGTGAGGAAGTTCCTTGTCCTGGGAGCAGGAGGCAGGTCCCTCAGAGGGATTGGCAGGAGGGGAATGGGCTGAGTGGGCTTGGCAGAAAGTCTGTGCCTATGTTTTGTTTTTGTTTTTTTTCTTTTCCCTTCCCCCAACCTTTCTTCTCCCCTTCCGTTTCACCTCTTCTGGTGTCTTGGCTCATGAAGGAGGGCAGTGCTGCCCAGGAGGGCTCCCCTTCGACTGTTTCAGGAAATAAGAGGCTGGTGGCCCGGTGGCCGGAAGCGCAGCAATGGCGGTAATGGGACTTGTGGCCGAGGCAGGGTGCATGCAGGAGGGGAGGGGGAGGGTGGTGGCAAACTTTTGCTCATTTATCAAACTACTCGCAAACTCGAGATACCACTGTATCAGACAGATGGGAAGAAGCAGTACGTGTGAGAATTAGTGTGGTTGAACCATCAGGAAGGGCAATGAATTAGTGACTTGTGGCTTCCGATAATTGATCTCATCAGGACATCAGTAAGCAATTAGCTCACCTGGAATGTTTTGAAATGTAATCACACTGAGTATGTATTACAGTATACAATGGTGTTTGTATGCTTTTTGTATTTTGAAGATGGCGGGGTGTCCTTTCCTCTCAAAAGATTGATTTTTTTTATTGTTTTATTAAACTTTTTACTCTACTTGGAAGCTAAACCTATTATGCTTTGGGGGTCAATTCAGTCTGTTTGAATGGGTTTAGTAAACTTGTTTAATCCTGAGGGAACTTTAAAAAAACTGATTATTTATTTATTTATTTATTTATTTAGTAAAAACTACAATATAAAACAAAAAACAACATTTATACAAAAGGGGAAAATGTTAATCAAAACACTATAAAACAAGACAAGCCCCGTGTAACCCACCACCCAATTGGGACTTAGCACAGGCTTACAAATCTTAAGATATTGACCATCCCATTTCTCTCCAAAAATACAGTGAGTCTTCTCCCGGTGTGTGCCCTTTACCTTTTTGAAATACATATGCCAATAGTTTATCCTATATTCCATTAAAACCATTAGACTTTTTGAATCCCTTCCTAATTTTAATTTCACAAGTCAATTTATCCTTAATAGCCATATTCCGTAAGTCCCTATACCATTCCTCCAATGTTATTTGATTGTCGAATTTCCAGTATTCAGCAAAAATTAACCTTGCCACTGTTATCATTATAATTACCAACTCCATCTCCTGTGTTTTCAATTGTTTGTTCACAACCATGTTTAACAATACAATTTGTGGAGACACTTGAATCCTTTTCCCTATTATTTCTTGAATTTCTTTAAAAATCAACATCCATTCCTTCTTTCTTATCTCACACAACCACCACATATGCAGGTATGTCCCCTTTTCTTTTTTACACCTCCAGCATATTGGAGATATTTATTTATTATATTTAACTTGACAGGTGTACCATCTCCAATATGCTGTACTTTGTAAGAGTTTTCTTTTACTCTCACTGATATGTTTTCCGCTATTCTTCCACATTTTTCCATCATTCCTTTTTTATTTCTTTATTGATGTCCTCCTGCCATACCTCTTAACTTATTCCCTTTATGTTGCTCATATATTAATGATTTATATATCTCACTTACCATACCTTTTCTTTATTCTCTACCTTGCTGCTTCTTTCTATAATTTCTTCAAATCTAGTCGGTTTTCTGCAATCTCCTACTTTATTTATTCATTCTTTAGTCCATTTATCCAGTTGTATAATGTTTAACCAGGAAATATCTTCTTCTAATGTATCCTTTATGCTTTTCCTATTCTGCATTTGTTTCAGCCAATCCTGTAAGCATATAATTTCTTTATCTTGTAACATCTTATTTAGCTCACCTTTTAAATTTTTTGGAAAATGTTTTAATTTCTGTTATTCGAGATAGGGGTTACACTGGTGGACTTAGTTTCCCCCTGTAATTCTTCAAACATCCCATCAAGTTTTTCCAAAATGAGTTATGTATATTTATCAGCTGTTCTTTAATGTTTTCCTTTAAAATATATTCTTCTATGAAACTTCTAAACCTCTCCAAATTAAATTATCATTTTTATTATTATATCTAGAGTATGTCTTAACTGATTAGCTATATGATATAGCTTTATATTAGGTAAACCTAAACCTCCCTCTTTTTGCAGTACATACCATAAACTCTTATTAATCCTAGCTTTTTTATTACCATTACAAAATGTATTTACCCTTCCTTACATTCCTTTTAAATCCTTTTCATCCCATTTCAAAGGCAGCATTTAATATAAAAGATTCAATTTGGGAATAATCTTCATTTTACATATTGTAGTCTTTCCAGACCAAAGAATGGATCAGTTAATAACAGATGAAGAAATTGGAGAAGTTAAAAGCAAGTTGAAAATAGGTAAAATACTCGGACCAGATGGGATAGGGCCAGGATTTTATAAAGCATTAAAGAAATTATTAATTCCTAGAATGAAGAAGGTATTTAATAAGATTATTGAAGGGGAAAAGATCCCTCAGTCATGGAAAGAATCAATAATACTATTGATATTGAGGCCAGGAAAAGAACCAACAGCCATGGAACCATATAGACCAATTTCACTAATTAATCAAGATGCAAAGATATACACAGCAATTTTAGCAAATAGATTAAATAGTTTTGTAGGATTGCAGGCAAAAGAAAAACAAAACAAAAGACACAAAACATGTGGCACCTTAAAGACTTACTTTCATATTTTAATGTAACGTTCCATGGACATGTCCACTTCTTCAGACATATGCTATATACCTGAGTCAAACTTGAAAATACTGCTAGATCAAAGAAGCCTTGCTCACATGCATGTCCTATAAGAGAGAGAGCATTTTTGGTATATTCTTTGGCTGAGGAAGCCAGTCAGAATAATCTGATAGTAATTTTGTAAAGACAGGCTAAGATTTTTTTACCCTTTTATTATATTTTATTTCATTTTATTAGTTCAAAAAGGCCTTTGGAGCATAAAATGCTTGCTTGGCTATAGGGCACCCCGGGTTGTTTGGGGCCGGGTGAGGGGTTCTGTTGCCCTTGACGGCTTGCTAGCTTTGATTGTTTTCTATTGATTTCTTTGACGTATTTAATCTTATGTAAGTCTGCTTGGAAAAGCAAGTTGTTGTTAGCTAGAAAATCAGGGTAATCAATTTTTAAGTAAGTAAATCCTAGCCACCTCTGATGGGAAATGTGTAAATAATTTATTCTCAGTCTCGTATAATTTAATTTGGGAACCTCTCTTTCTAATCTCTCTCAAAAACTGAAATAAAATCGATAACACTTTAACAGTGAATTTTTCTATTATTGTATCTATTTATTGGTTGCATGCATTTCCTGCCTAGCCTCCAGAAAGGTTAAGAAAGTGTATATTTCCTTCCCTACCTTATCTACACAGCAGATCTGTCACCTGATGTTTTACATGGCTGAAGGAGGAATTAAACCTGGGTCCTCCTGAGTCCCACTGGACACTAACCTGCCCCCTCAGTTAATGCCCGCCTCTGAGTTAATGCCAGTTTGGGAGCCACAAAGATAGTTCGGTGTCTTAAAATGTATGGTAATTATTTGCATCCTCAGCTGCCCCATTCAGTGTTGGATTTAGGTTTCTTAGGGCCTATGCCTTAGAAAAGTTATATTTGTTACAAGACTTGCATCATGAGAGAATATGCTGGCCAAGAGATTTCTGGACATCATCCTTTAAAGACTAAAAACATTATTTGGTTTCTGATAAGAGTAGGTCCACTGAAGGAATGAGACTCAATAAGTTGATCACGTGGAACTCTCATTGAGGGACCAATCAACTCTGTACGGACCTTACCGTTTAATTTATCCATCCAAATTTAATCACTTCAAGCTCTGCCCAGTCACAGAAATGTTTTTGCAACTGTGGCTATTTATTAAATGTTCACCTTTTTTTCTGAATTCCAGCTTTGCAATAACAAACAAACAAAAACCTGTGAGTCTTCTGTGACAATCTGCTCTAACAAGCTACTTTAAATTAAAATTAAGTTCTCTATGGAAACACATTTTTAAAAGACACCTGTGTTTATGAAAAATGTTTAGCAATAGTCATTGATGTGCAAACCCATGTTCTACAGCATGTATTTCTACTGAAAAGTTTATAATTGGCAGAAATGTTAAATGAAGGATATCTCCCACACACATTGATTGATTCTTCCACAGGGTTTTCTTTCACATACTTTGTGTGAAAGTCAGTTGTTGGTAGATGCTTTGGGGAATTTGGCTTTTAAAGCCTCAACACTTCAGCAATTAAAAAAAGAAAAAGGAAAATATGTGATATTCTTGTAATTGCCAGGATAGGGTGACCCCCAGTGGTGTGTGAGAATAATTTAGATTGCTGACCTGGAGGGAAATGAATCACTTGTGTGGGCTTAAAGTAACAAGTGTATAATTTGACTCTAGTATGAATAGTTTGCTATAAATAATATTTCTTTGTACTTATGGGGCTCTTGTGATTGTATTAGTGAAGAATACATTTTAACAGTACCTTTGTGTTTAGGACTCATAGAACAAATGTACCTTTATGTACATTTGTCAAGCTTCCATCGTTTCACAGCTATTTCATATTGTTGGACTGTAGTTTTTTAATATTGCCACCTTTTTAATAGTCGTACTTCCCAGACTACTTTTCATTGTAATAGTAGTAATAGTGGTGGTAGTAGTAGTAGTTACAACAAAACAACCACTACAGCTTCAGAATGGTTCCTACCTCAGAGTATTGCCCGTAACACTCGTTCCTCCCAGGCAGGTCATCTGAGAGTGCCTACCCTGAAGGGAGCCTGGGAACCAGCTACCAGGAATTGGGCTTCTTTGGTTTAAACCATGCTTATGGAACCAGGGGCCCACTGAGATCTGCCAGGTCCCAACTCTGCAGGTCTTTAAAAGACAAATCAAGGCCTGGCTGTCCAGATTGGACTGAAGCCACTTCCTATTATTTAGTGTGGAACAAATGTGAACCTGTCCTGAGAGGGACACAGCATTGGGCGTCTCTAACATCCTGACTTCTGTATTTCATGATCTTATTAAAGATTAAGCAATACTCTGGAACAACAACAAAAATCGGCTTTCCCTGCTTATTGATTACCATTATTGCTGATCCAGTTTCTTGATAATTCAATCCACCTTTGTTCTGTCCTTTTATGATACTGTTGATTATTGCCAGTGCTTTGCCATCCCTTGATTTAATGCTGGCGTTATGTTTGTTTTACTCATTTGTATATTGTATATTGTACCGTTTATGTTTAAATTTTGTAAACTGCCTAGAGTGGCCCTTTGGGCCAGATGGAGCGGTATATAAATCAAAATAAATAAATAAATAAATTATGCTGCTGCTGCTGCTGCTGCCACTACTACTACTATCACCTTTGAACTACAAAGCTAAAAGAGACCCTGTGGATCATCAAGTGCAGCCCCTCTCAAGGAGGCACAGTGGGGAGCTCTCCATAATGGACATTGAAATTTCACTAGATCTACATACAGTATACAGTAGGACCCCAGTATCCCCTGCTATTGGTTCCAGGCATTCCCGTGGATAAGAGGGAATGCCACAATGTCCCCAAAATTGCTGTTTTATGATAGTAACGTGCTTTATGGCTGCTGTTTTGCAACAGTAGCTTGCTTTGCGGCGGCTGAATTGTTTATTTATTCTTCTGCCAACCGTGGATAATGACTCAGTGGATACTGGGCTCCTACTGTATTACTCTTTCCTGTCTCCTTTTACAGAGTTGCTTGTCAATTCCCATTTTGTTTCATGTTTCACCTCACTTAACCTTTAATTTAAGTTGGGCAGAGGTGTCCCAGGAAATGTTGTTGCCTAAGGAAAGAAACTATATGGCAGCACACATACCTTCATTTTTTATGTATAAAAATCAGCTTGACTGTTAGTCTAAAATTCAACAGTGGTGCTAAGGTAGGGTCCTCCACCACACCTGAGAACATGGCCTAAATGGTGGGGGTTCTGACTGGTTGCCTGGGACACAGCTATTGTGGTCCCTTGCAAGGTTTGGACATTTGCTTAACGATAAGACTGGCTTTCCAGTCAGGATCTTCTGTTGTCCTGCTTTTTTTTAGTTGCATACACATACCTCTCTGCTCTTCTGAGTCTAACATGCACACCTGTCAGGACGATTTTTGTTGTTGTTCCAGAGTATTGCTTAATCTTTAATAAGATCATGAAATACAGAAGTCAGGATGTTAGAGACGCCCAATGCTGTGTCCCTCTCAGGACAGGTTCACATTTGTTCCACACTAAATAATAGAAAGTGGTTTCAGTCCAACCAACGTCATTACAGAAGCACAAATTTGGAGCAGCGGCTGTCAAGTCTCCATTAGTTAATTGAGTTGCTAGTCGCAGAGTAATAATAAATCTTGACTTGATAGAAAGCAAAGAGAGTGGTTTTCATTTTGGATGCCTATCTGGCCAGAATTAAGCACTTGAAATGTTTCTGGTAAATTTAAGACCTTTGTATTAAATGGGGAAGAGAGACGATGCACCTCTTTCCCCACAGTAACATGTTCCCAGTGCATTGTAGGAAATCAAATATAGTGATTACCAGGCTACCTAAGATGAGGACTCATGACTTCTGTTGTTCTGCCATTGCTGAGATATAAAAAAGGTTAAAACAAAAAGAGATTGCAATTCTATCCAAGTCAAAGAAAATTTTAGGCAGCAGTGGTGATAATGTTGAATGTATTCTCAAAGGCTTTCACGGCCGGGATCTGAAAGTTGTTGCGAGTTTTTCGGGCTGTTTGGTCGTCTTCTAGAAGTTTTTCTTCCTGACGTTTCTCCAGACTCTATGGCTGGCATCTTCAGAGGGCAAGGAGCTCAGAGAAAGGATTAGTCTGGCACCACCCCCTGCTTCCTTTGTTTAAGGAAGCTTCTAGCTGCTTCCTTTGTTTGAATAATGGCTCTTTGCAATTTAATTGAGCACTTTAAATTAACACAGGCCTCTAATGCAGCTCTAGTTCAACTGGTAGCAGCCCAGAAATGTACCAGGGCTCACTTCTTTCTGTTTTGCTCACTTCTTTCTGTTTATGTTCACATGCTTTTTTCCTCACTTTTATTCTTATTGTGTTATTGTAAACTACCCAGAGTTCTGGTTAGAAGATGGGCGGTATATAAATAAGTAAATAAATAAATATATAAATAATGTTTACCTGGACTGTTATGGAAGAAACCATGAAAACTTCTGAATTATTCGTACGCTGAACCCAACATTGGCCTTTTATGGACCATACTATGTACAGTGGTACCTTATATAAAGGAATTAATTAGTTCCAAATGAAATTCTGTTTAGCACATTTTCCTTTGAACACATTTCCCATAGGAATGCCTTGAAAACGGATTAATTTCTATTCATGATCATTTTTCTGTTGTACGGATTCACCCCATAGGCGATTCTGTTAAGCGGTTTCCCCCTATCTCAGGAAATGTTTTTTCCCTTAAGTGGATTTTCTGTTAAACAAACTGTATTTATTTAGTTCATTTAGGTCTACCTTTCCACTAAGAAGTGGCACCCAAAATCAACTACTCTTTGTATCAAGAGAGTATAGGTTCAACTGAAATGTCTGTACCTGAGAATCTGAGTTTTCATGGCAGATGTTTCACCCTTGTATTGTTACATTGCAATAGTTTCACCCCCACCCTGCCTCCCCCTCAAAATTTTCCCAGTACAGTTTTGTCTACTGCCACCAAGACTGATGTGGTGCTTTGATACTTGGGCAAGGTGGATCTTACACCACCACCCACTGAGAGAAATGAGATGGACTTCCTCCACCTCCACCTCAATTTGCCAAAAAAGCTATTTACATCCAGCATAATATTTCAAAATATAATTGTGGGACTTTTTGGAAACTATTTTGGTCAATGAAAGCAAATGCATTGCAATGAGTTCATGTGTTCATACCTTCTTTGTGGGACTAATGGGTGACAAGGCAAAACGAATTACCTCAAGAGGTGGTGAGTGCTCCAACACTGGAGGCATTCAAGAGAAGTACAGTATAGAAATCGTATTCCTGTGTTGGGCAGGAGGTTGGACTTGATGGCCTTAGAGGCCTCTTCAAAGTACACGATTCTATGAATTTCTAATTTTTGAACAGCCTAAAGCACTCAGCCACGACTAATATTTTGTCAGGTACTCTTTCAACATTGGCCAATGATTTCTCATCTAGATTGGGTCCTACATACAGACTTCCAAGGCCATTTTTTGTGGAATGCTCCTCCCCCTCCATGAAATCTCCAAGCCAACGAAGGAAAAATAAATTACTATTTTTCTAAGAATGGGTATAATTATTTCATGACACGTTTTAAAGGGATTTTTTTTCTCTCTCTCTCTCTCATATGGAAATTAAGTTTTTGAAGTTTATTATTTTGTTTGGAACATCTGGCGAGACTCCAGGGAGGGTTATGTGGCCATATATAAAAATATAAATTAACACACACACACACACACACACACACACACACACACACACACACACA
>JAHTLZ010000275.1:5564540-5574902 GCA_023846285.1 Phrynocephalus versicolor | reverse complement strand
ACAACAACAACAACAACAACAACAACAACAACAACAACAACAACAACTTTTTAATGCCGCCTTTCTTCCCAAAAGGACCCAAGGCGGCTTACAACAAATTCAAAAAAGTACAAAAAAAGCAATACAGTATAAAAACAACACAATACCTATAAAATACTATAAAAATACTGTACAATAAAATACAATAAGAAACAAGATTAAAAACAATAGCTTCAGCAGAGTATTAAAAAGCTCCCCAGCCAATAAGACTAAAAAAGGAAGATGTTATAAAAATGTATAAAGGCTGGAGGCTCAGAAGGCGTGGCTAAATAAGTAAGTCTTAAGGCCTCGCTTGAATATTTCAAGGGAGGAGGCAATTCTTAACTCAAAGGGGAGGGAATTCCATAGTATTGGTGCTACAACTGAGAAGACCCTATTTCTTGCCGCCACCCCTCACACTTCCTTGGGTGGCGGTACTCGTAGAAGGGCCTTCTCCGATGACCGAAGGGGACAGACCGGATTATATGGAAGTAGGCGGTCTCTTAGATAACCTGGTCCTGAGCTGTATAGGGCTAATGGGATTGCTTGTTCCCTCTTTTTGAAAATAAATTTTCAGCTGATGTAAACATCTTGCTGATGCTTCACATTTGCACTGCTTTAATCTGCATTAAAATCCTGTGGTTTCATTAAAAAATAAAGATGCAACACGATTTATGCTGTTAAAACCCATTCTTGTAAGCTGCTGCAGACCATCAGTGCTTATGGCACTGGTATTGAAGCCTTGGAAAACTGGCACCTTTTCACAGAGTGGAAAAGTTACTTTTGCTTACTGAAGGATCATGGAAGTTGGAGTCCAGAAAAGCAGCATTCTTAAGCTTTCCATTTTGGGAAGGATGGGGTTGTTGTGCAGGTTCTGATAATGTAAAAAGTTATCTTGCAGCAAGGAGCCAGCTCTGTGAAGAGGCAACCTTGCCTTGAGTGGGGCATGAACTTATGTCTGTCATTTTTGCCTGTGCCTGCAGCCTGCCCATCCTTCTTTCACGTGCCTTTATGTTTTGCATTTTTGTTCCTTGATGCCCAAGGGCTGTCACTATCCAACAGAAGGTAGAAGTGACACCAAGCCACTTCTTTTTGCAAATTACAACGTACCTTGTATAAAGGAAATTATGTTAAGCAAATTTTCCTTTATACAAATTTCCCATAGGAATGCATTGAAAATGGAGTAATCCCTAATCGCGACCATTTTTATGTTGTACGGATTTGCTCCATAGACAATTCTGTTAAGCAAATTTCTCCAATCTCCAGAATTTTTATGTTGTTCAGATTTTATGTTATACAAACCGTTTGTTATACGAGGGTCCACTGTATTTACATTCACTGAGCTGTTTCACTCCATTTGACCTCTCTTTGCAACTGGCTGGAGTAAGACAGGAAGAAGGAGATTGAGATGGCTTACAGAGATGAGGTGGAGAGGTTGACCAAGTGGTGTAGAATTAATAACTTCCACCCAAACATAAAGAAAACAAAGGACCTTGTGGTGCATTTTAGGAGGCAGAAAACCCATGTTCAACCAATTGTGATTGATGGAGCCAGTGTGGAGAGGGGTTTCAGTTTTTAGATTTTTGGGCATTGAGTTACAGGAGGATCTGTCCTGGAGTGTCAACACAAGGGGGCTTGCAAAGAAGGCTCAGCAGAGACTATTTTTCTTGAGAACTTTAAGGAAAAACCATCTTCTGCAAAAGCTGCTGCTGGCCTTCTATCATTGTGCTATTGAGAGTGTGCTTACTTATGGGTTATGAGTATGGTATGGAAGTTGTACCCATCAGGATAGGACAGTGTCATAAAAATTGCAGAGAGTATTGTGGGCTGTTTATTTCCCACCCTAGAACAAATTTATACTACCAGGTGCCACTGTAAAGCATTAGATATATTAAGAGATCCATCACATCCTGGTCATCGCCTCTTCAAGTTGCTGCCATCGGGATGGAGATATAGAATACTGAGGGTGAGAACAAACCGTCAAGAATAGCTTCTTTTTAGAGCAATACTGGCTTTAAATGGAAATCCTGGACTTTGAAGTCAGCTTGTTTGTTTGTTTGTTTATATTACTATACCGCCCAGCTTTCTGAAGGAACTCTGGGCAGTTCACAACAAGAAAATCCATATAATTCAGCTATACAAACAAATGTAAAACAAACCCAATCGATCAAAACATTAAAATAAATAAAAAACATGGGACATACGATGGCAGCATATGTTATATTGTATATGTTGTAGCTGTTTTTAAATCTATGTGGAATGTTTTATATGAGTTGACTATAGCAACCATGAACTTTCATTGTTCCTGCAATGACAATAAAGATTCCTGTCCTATTCTATCTTGTGGTTTATGTGTTAGGCTGCCTACGAAGCAAAGCGTTCTGTTTATACACCATGCCGTGTGCTTAAAGCACTCTCTGGAGGATTTACATTTATGCAGGCTACATACTGACCCCCTAGTGAGTCGGGTACTCATTTTACCCAACTTGGAAGGAGAGAAGGCTGAGTCAACCATGAGTGAGCTACCTGGGATTGAACACCAGGTCGTGAACACAGTTATAGTTGCAGTACAGCTGTTTAACACTGCGCCACAAGGCTGTAATGGTAGTTGTGCTGAGATCCTATTCTATAAATTATGTTGTATAAGACTGTAACAGGTTTTCAAGCCTTGAGTACCGTTCTGACATCACATAGCGCATTTCATTGCTCTTATACATATATGAGTTTACCCTATTTAGGATGCTAAAATCTATACAAAGATTCTGTAGCCATTGTTGTTTTCATTTTCATTTTCGTTTCTGTTGGGGTGGGTGGGTGGGTGGGTGAGAGAGAGAGAAAGGGAGAGGGAGAGAGTTTTGAAATTGCACAGTATTCTGGAATACACATACCATGGTTTTTATGTGATACTCTGGAATCCAATTTCAGATGCATATTTGGTTCCTGTTCATGAATGTTTGTACCTGAAGTCTTGCTGTGCTGATCTTCCCTTCTCTCTCTTTTCTTTTCTCCAGCACCCAAAGACAATGAAGAACGAGTGTTCAGGGAGCGAATGCGCCCCAGGAAGCGCCAGGGAGCAGTGCGACGCAGGGTCCACCAAGTTAACGGCCACAAGTTTATGGCCACCTATCTTAGACAACCAACCTATTGTTCACACTGCCGAGACTTTATATGGTAAACAAAAAAAATAATACATGTGCTCATGCGGGTACCTGTAGGGATCATTTCTACTAATTTATCTAACATGTAGTAGGGGCTTTGACTCATTGATCTTTTGGGGGGAAATCAATTAAACTATTATTATAATTTGTATTTTATTTTCAAATATGAATGATGGCAATCTAATTTTCACACCCTCTGTCAGGGAAATAATTGCTAGAATTCTATGCCTGCTTTGCTTCGAATAAGTCTTATTGAATACAGTGGGACAAATTTTCTGAGTAGGGAGGCTGATGGGTATCTGAACCAATCTAGTTAATATGTCTATCAATATGGTGGCAATAGGACATCTCAGGAACCTTTCACAGAGTCTCATCTGCCTTCAGATCTTCAGTATAAAAAAAACAGAATGTGATGTTCAGCAGAACATTTTGCTCTATAATAGTCATCATTTTGGTTTTGAACATTCTTGTCCCTTCATAACCATCAATCGAACAATCATTGAATCGATCGATCAATCAATCAATCAAAACAAACATACATTCATACATACAGTCTTAGAACTGCAGAACAGGAAGGGACCCTATGGATCAAGTCCAGCCCCTGGATTCAAGGTTTATAATGTCATGTATTGTCCATGAGATAAATGAATAATTATGTGTGAAGTACATTAATTAACACCTCTCCCTTTAAATATCAACTTGTATATTGCGGTCTCTACTGGAGACTCTACTTATTAAAGTGGTCTGCTTATATACGGCCCCATAACACTTCAAGTAGTCTCTGGGTGGTTTACAGTTTTAATTATAGTATGCAGTACACATTACATTATTACTGCTGTTGCTGAGAGCTAGAGTGCAGGCGTCAGTGGCATGCCTTTGGTTGTCCCTGGTTTATGGAGCTCCTGGCTCACAGAAGATGGCAGCCACATGGGAAACTTTTCAGGGTGGAAATAGATGAGATGGCAACTTGACAGTTGAACGGTGACAAAACATTATCACATTCTACAGTGTGCACACTCAACTTTGCTTACTTTCTGACAAATAATAACCTAATGAAACTAATTTACAACATTGCAGGGCAATGAATATCTGCTGGAAGATATTCAATTGTCCTTTCCTTCTTAAGTCAGCTTTCTTTATAATCACAAGGCAGTCATCTTGTTTCATCTTGCCACGTCCATGTTATGTTAGCCATATCTGTTTTGCCAGACCTGTGTTAGTTAGTGCTATTAAAATAAAACATAGTGACTATTTCTTTTGCAGTGGTTTTGACTAGGATATTTAAGAATGTTTGTTGCGTTTTGCAGTACGTATTTTATGGGTCTGGGAAGAGCAGGATATAAGAACAAAAACAAATAAATTGATTATGTGACAAAGAAGTTGTCAAGATGTATTTGGTATTTGAAACACAAAAACAGGTGAACTAGTTCTTGCCAAACTGTATTGCAGCCCCTACAGGCTCATGAACACATTAGGGTTAGGATTTTCAAATGCGATTGTTGTTAACATTCCATCCAGTCATTCCAACCTTATGGTAGTTCAATAGGTTGTTTAGAGTACTGTATATGAGATGTTCAGATAGTGATCTCTCCCGTTAATTTCCATGGTTCAGCAGATACAGTGGTCCCCCGCCCAATTGCGGTTCATATACTGCAGTCCTGCTATATTGTGGACCGCAGTATATAAAAAAAGGCCCCCAACATGATTCCAAGGCTCCATGGGCACTGCAAACAGCATACCCACAAGCCAAGGAGCCAGTGTTGGTTCTATAACAGAGGTAAGGGGGGAAGGACTGTTTCAGGCCTCCCTTATTTACCGCAGGACTGGTGCTGCCCCAAACGGGCCTGCAAGGGCCTTTCCAAGCCTTATGGGGGCCCTTAAAGGCCTAGGAAGGCCCTCACAGGCCTGTTTGGGGCAGTGCCAGGCTGGGGGTAAATACAAAAGTCCCCAGCTAGGCGCCCCAGGCCCAACCCAACCTGTATCCACATATCACGGATTTTCAATTATCGCGGGTCGGGTTGGCGGGGGGTCACTGTATTTGAACCCAGGTTTCCAAAGTCCTAGTCTGTACCACACTACTTCTCAAGGATGTCAAAATAGTCTTTTAAAAAAACACAAAGCACATTGGGTGGTACAGAAGCATATGATTTCTTCTTACATGTGATGTTATTATTTTTAAAAGGTTAGAGAGTTTAAAATGGAGTTCTGGGAGGTGGAGATTTTGATTTTTGGCATGTAAGTAAGAAGAGCTTGGTGGTATTTCAAAACGATGTGGGAAGGAGATGAGCATAAATGAGGTTCAAACATGAAAAATCCTGTCTGTGCACTGAGGGAGTCATCTCTTATCTATATATATAGATGATGAAAGTAGCATTGTTACTTTAAGCAATCAAAGAAAAGTAACATAGTTATTTTTAAATAGCAAAGCAAAAAATCAAAGTGTTCTGCTTATATACCACCCCATTGCACTTAAAGCTCCCTCTGGGTGGTTTACAATTGATTCATGCAGGCTACAAATTGCCGTTCACACACACACACACACACACACACACACACACACACACACACACACACACACACACACACACACACACAAGCTGGGTACTCATTTTACTGACCTTGGAAGGATGGAAGGTTGAGTGAACCTTGAGTTGACTACCTGGGATTGAACCCCAGGTGGTGACCACAGTTACAACTGCAGTACAGCATTTTAATCACTGCACCACAAGGCTCCTGTTTGTAATGTAGTTGTTGCTCTTGCCGTAAACATTTTACTTATCTTACTTTCTTAATGGAACAGAAAAAAATGCAATAGGTAAGAGGCATATTCTTACCATGACTTATAGGCAACAAATTGCTTACAATAAGGAAACATTCACATCTCACCTAGCCTAGTGCAACCTTCCTTAAGGAGTTTTAACCCTGTGCCTTTGTCATGTCAACCAAGGCATTGGAAAGATATGTTGAATATGATTTTCAGTTCCTAATTCATTTATCTATGTGTTTTAATCTGCAGGGGAGTAATAGGAAAGCAGGGGTACCAATGTCAAGGTAAGAACAATGAATGAAATAAATATATTGAAATATGAATGAAAACATGCTACTTTTGACAGAGACTGTTATTTTTTTAAAAAGCAATGTGAGATGTTATAATATTACTTTCTTCATTTAACATATAATGGCTACTCAATGATCCTGAAACATTGTATTCTATGGGGATGTGGAACTTTTTGGAGCCATTTTAATATTTGGGATGGGGCAATTTGTAATTAAAAAGAAATGTAAAAGTAACACATTCCTAACATGTTATCTACATGGTTCACAATATGAAAATATCGACCAAGAGCAATGTGAAACCGGGAAAACAAATGGACAATAAATTGGTCCCCCCCCACTGCCGCCAAGATAACATTCCACCTCAAGATTTTGAGCAATTGAAGGAATCATCACTTTTAAACTAGAAATTTCACCATGTCCTGAGGCTAAGATAACTGAAGGATTATGGAAATTATAGTCTGATAATTTATCCAAAGATTGGAAGATATTCCTCTGAGAGACCTCCACCCTCTCTGCCGCTCAGTCAGATAACCTTATCTTATCACAAGCACAAGTATAGAGATTTTAGATCTTATATCAACCATCCACCATTACAAACCAGAGGGCAGAGAATGATCTTTCCAAAATATCAGTTTTCTCTCTCTCTCTTTTTTTTTAAATACTGTGGCTGAACTGATTGAATGATTCTTTCAAAACCTCTCAGGCCATAGCTGTTTCTCTTGTTTACAGTCTGCACTTGCGTAGTCCACAAGCGCTGCCATGAACTTATCATAACAAAATGCGCCGGCTTGAAGAAGCAGGAAACCCCTGACGAGGTAAATATTTATAAAATAAATGCTCCAGATAAAAGGAAGCAGTCTGGGGGAGGGTAAATGTTTTTATATTGTCCGTTTAAATCAGTCACTGCCGCCTTCCTAGCTTGAAGGCAGATGGGCCTTGTTTGGGCCACACAAGACAATGGCAATTATATCATTTATTTTATTGACTCAGCAGGCAATAATTGTGGCAAATTTTTATAGGAACTGTTCTTATTTTGTTGTTGTTGTTGTTTGTTTGTTATACTTATACATAATTAAATCATTATTATAAATTTACCTATGCTATTGTATGTAATAATATGTATCTCACACACTAATTTTCCATGAAGTCCCTGGAGATTTAAAGCATTCTGTAAGATATTTACAAATATACAGACTGAGCAAAGATGACAACAACAACAACAACAACGCCATCAAGTCAATTCTGACTTAAGGTGACTCTTTTCAGGTTTTTCTAAATAGAGAATACAGTACTCAGAAGTGTTTTATCCTTCCCTTCTTCTGTGGGGCATCCTGAGACTGTGCAACTTGTCCAAGGCTACACAGGCTGGCTTTGTTGTGCCAATATCTGAACCAGTGAGTTGTCCAGCCAACTGAGCATAGGTTGAGATTCATTTTAAAATGACTACTTCTGTAGAGCTAGGTGACCGTTGTCCCACACCCCAGCCATCCCCACAACCATGCTTCAGAACCAACCCTAATGCCCTTTGTGCATCTTTAGTACTGCTACTAGTGGGACCAGCAGTTCCCCTTCCCCTTCCAGGTACGGGTTTGTAGAACAAATTGGGTTGTGGAATGGAGTTCAGAATCTGGAGAACCTCTTTCCCATCCCATCCCTACCTCATTTGCGGAATGCCGCTCAAGTGACAATTGCCATATCTTGGCTATGACCCTTGCCCTTCCAAATCTTTGGCATCATTCCTTAACCCTCTGGAAGTGACTTTTGTGCTTTTTAGAATGTACTCTCTCACGCCAGATGATGATCCCCTCATGCCTCCATACCAACAGAAAGATGCCTCTGTTAATTTATATTTTTGGGGCTCCAGACTGCAGGAAATTTCACTGCATTTCTGAACTGGGGAAGAGAAGCCATTGGAGAGGAGCCAAGGGAAGGAGGACCGTTAAGGGGGAAGGAAATGGCCCATATCCCCATCTGCAGTTGGAGTTGGCCAGTTATGTAGCAAATGCAATTCATTCAGCGTAGTTAATGTTGCACAATTCCCAATGTATACTGAAGAATTGTGAAGATGCTTGAAAAGAATTGTGAAGATGCTTGAAAAGGACCAGGGACACAGGGAGAAGACATTGGGAAAATCATAAATGTAAAGGCAAAGACCAACTCAGTGCTGATCCCCCCCCCCCCGGCAAATGTTCTGCATATGGATGAGGATCTGCCTTGGGGAAGTTACTTTCTTAGATTACATTTCCTATGAATGGATCCACCCCAGCCAACAGTTACTGCATCCAGGACTGGATTTATGCATAGGCTAATTAGGCTGAAGCCTAGGGTCTCAAAATCTAGGTTGGCCTCCACAGCCCTGCCCCCCCCCATGGGTAGTCTCCCCTCTCCCAAAATTGCAAACACAAGACTTCACTCAAGGGCAACTTGGGCCCAGCAGCTATGAGAAACAGGGCAATTGGCTCTTTTTGGCAGTTGGCTTTTAAAATAGCTAGTATGGATTATTGGATGGGAGCCTGGGGTTTGCTGCTGCTTGAATTATTAGATAAGAAATTATACACTAGTACCTTGGTTTAAGAGAATAATTGTTCCGGAACCATGTTCGTAGTAAACCAAAATACTCTTATATTAAAACATATTTCCTAGGAACAAATGGAAACTTACCCAATCTGTTCAGGGGCCTCTCGCTGATGCTGCCGCTCCCTCGCCACTGTGGCTGCCAGTTCCACGGCGAAAACCGGAGGCCTCCACAGCCAGGGCCTCGGCCGGTGCTGTGGCAAGGGCCGAAGGCCTGTGGCAGCCATGTCTGGAGGCCTCTGCGGCCGGGACCTCCACCAGGGCCACAACCAGGGCTGGAGGCCTCTGCAACATGGCCTGTGGCTAGGTCCGGAGGCCTCTGCAGGTGCCACAGAGCAGGCCAGAGGCCTCCGTGCCTAGGACCCTTGCCAGTGCTGCAGCAAGGGCTGGAGGCCTGTGGCCAGGTCCAGAGGTCTCCACTAGGGCTGTGGCAAGGTCCAGAGGCCTCCGCTGCTGGGTCCAGAGCCCTCTGTGTCCAGGTCTGGAGGCCTCTGCAGCTGGTGCCTGTGCCGCAGCCAGGGCCAAAGGCCTGCAGCTGGATCTTGAGTCCTCTGCCTGTGCCACAACAAAAGCTGGAGGACTCCACAGCAGGGACCCTGGCTGGTGCCGCAGCAGGGGCCAGAGGCCTGCGGCCGGGTTCAAACGCCTCTGCTGGTCTCTGTCAGTGCCGCAGTGTGGGCTGAAGGTCTGTGGCTGCATCTAGAGGCGTCCACTGGTATCGCAGTGAGGAATGAAGGCAGGAAAAGAAGGCGGAGAGTCAGACTGTGCGGGACGGAAGGCCGGCCCTGACCTGCACGGCTGTCACCCCCTTGCCGCCTCTTTCGCCATCAGCGGCGGAGGAGGGAGTGATAGCTCATAGAGCTCAGCAACATTTTATGCAAATTTGTGTTCATCTTGGGAAATCCTTGTACACCAAGGTGGTCACAAAACTGAGGTATTACTATAGTTAGTTATTTACCTGTTTTGCATCATTTCCCAGCCTCCTGATTGCAAATATCTTGCTGAAAATTATTTTGAATCCTTCTAGCCATTTGGGGAGTTTATAAACTTTTGAAAATGTTTGGATTGGGAAATGATGCTGGGTTGGCTGGTTGGATGTGACAGAACAGACTCCATCTTATGTTTTCTTTAGTTTAGCTTGTGTACTTTAGTTAAAATGGCCACCCACCCTGGGAAGTAGGGCAAAACTCCAGGGTAGGCCTACAAATCCCAGATGCCAGGGGTGGAGTCAGAAGATATAAATGCTCCAGCCAGCATGGGGGCATGGAGTCGTACTGCAACCCTCAGAGAGGCCAGGAGGCTCTTGCTGCAGATTGCCCTCAGGCAGAGAGAGGCCTTGAGGATCAGGGAAGATGGCAGTGGGAAGGGATCCTTGAGGGATCCAGAACTACCTGTAGAAGGCAAGATGCCAGGCTGCAGGTTGGTAACTCATCTTCATCCTGAAAAAGCCCAAAAATATGCAAGTGCCAATCCTCCAGGAGAAACCTAAAAGTTAGGGCTTTTCATCTCTAATAATAATAATAATAATAATAATAATAATAATAATAATAATAAT
>JAHTLZ010000275.1:5536863-5559311 GCA_023846285.1 Phrynocephalus versicolor | reverse complement strand
AAGCAGAGAGTAACAGTATTTAATTCTGTCTCTTTCTTTTTCTCACTGGGCAAAAACCAATGAAATCTCATAATAGAAATTCGAAGCAGAGCTCCCTTTATTTTTTTTTTAAGCATTTGTTTTTCCTGCCATGAGATTTTACAACTTTACAAGTTGTTAGTTTGCTTCTATTCAGTGATTTGTCACTGGGAAATAAGTATTGGATTAATTTGTCAGCTTATTGCCCAATCCCCAGTCCTGGGAGCAATTTGATCACCTAACTGAGAACCTGGCTTTTGTTTCTGCCCTTCACCCTCTTTTGGAAAGCTTGCAAATGTTACTCATTACTAATGTGCTAGTGATATGTCACTAATGCGACTTCTCTTATTTGCTTTGCCAATTTAAAAATAAATAAAAAATATTTAAAATTAGAAAAGGCCCCCAGTCTTGCAAAATGAATCCTCCAAGATTGGGTTAACAAATAAATGATGTTATCCTAAAAAAAAATCAACATTATTAGGTGTAACCTTATTTCACAAGTCATCCCAGCTATGCCTTTAAAACCAATGAGACACCCTAACGGCCTTGCTTGTAACACATTATTTCCAGAGTCTGGACATGGAGACTAGAATTCCCAGCCGCACTAGCATGGCAATGCTCACAAATCTAGTCCAACACATTTGGAAAGCACCAAGCAGAGGAAGGCTGTCTTCAGACATAAGCTGCTGCTGTGACCCAAATCATGACAAGTGAGCACCTTAGGTCTTTGCTATTGGAAGTGCTTTCTCATTACCGAGAATGTTTCTTTCCTGCAGGACCTTGATTAATATACAACAGGGTGGATAAAAATCACATTTTTAAATCAAATTGATTTAAATCATGACTTAAATTAATTCTGACTGTTTTCATAAATTTAAATTGTCAAAAGATCTGATTTTTTTTTTAAAATTTAAAATGGTGATTTTAATCAGTTTGATTTAAGTAGCATCCACCCTGATATACAGGGAAGACAGCTGGTAGATGTGTATACTGTATATATATCAAGATTGCATAATGTAATTTAACCCTGTCTTTCCCCCCCTTTCCCTTACACTCCTCCCTTCCCTGTGTTTTAAATAACAGTTTGCAAGATGAATGTACATAGACGCTGTGAAACAAACGTGGCCCCAAACTGTGGAGTGGATGCTCGAGGGATAGCTAAAGTCCTGGCAGATCTTGGTGTCACTCCAGATAAGATTACGAACAGTGGAACAAGGAGGAAGAAGGTAACTAAAGAAGCCACCTTAAAGCCACTTCATTCACTTCCCTTCACTTTTCCAATGTAGAAATAGGTATAAATATTAGAGACGTACAAACAGGTGCCAAAATGTATAGATTTTCAGGTTGGGGATGGGGTAAGAAACAGATACAAAAGTACACAACAATTTCCCTGCAGGGTGCTAGGTGGCTACATCCACACCTAAAACAGGAAAGGGACAAAATGAGAAGATTGGAACAAAGCTGGAAAGTCCCACAATTTTAAGGGTAACAGATTTTATCCATCCTAGGGAGCAGCTCAGGAGACCTGACCTATCTCACCTACCCTGTGAGATAAGTCAGGTTGAGACCCTGGGTCTTAGGCCTGAGCTCATAGGGGCATAAGGTCACTGAATCAGTTTAACAGCCAATTGACTGGGAATATCAAGGACAATCTTAGGCACCAAGCAAGGATGGCTTATATGAAAAAAAAATCTATGGGACAAGAATGCCTTTGGTCCCCACCACCAGTGGTCAGAGGACATCTGGGGCAATGGTCATGTTGAAGGTCCTGCTGGCACTGCTACCGCCTACCAGGACTCCTGTGTGAAGGCCAAAATCAGCGTTGTACTTATTTTTTTTTTTCAGCTGGTGAAAAGGATACCATGCTGGAAATTTAAAAAGAAGCTTCCTTTAATGCCTAGTGGGGGAAGGTCATTATTTTTGAATAAAGAGTTGCAGACACTTGCCCTTGGCCACCCTTGTTCACTGTACACAAAAAGAAGACATCCCTGAACTCTGCTTGTTACCCACCCCACCTCTTCTCGGCTTAGTATTTTGGGTGACCACCTAGGCTCCTGGCCCTGTCCTGTTTCTATCCTGTCACCACTCTTGACTTTCTTAGTCCATCCAACCAGCGTCATCAATCTCCAAGGCTCTTCCCTGCCTTCTTGTGTTAAAAACTACAGACATGACTCTGTGTTGTTTTGGACTACAGCTCCCAGAATGGTGCCATGTTGTGGTCTAAAACTGCTCAACCCCTAAAGCCACTTGCCATGCACATGTCCAGTAAGATCCTCCCAGAGTGTCAAGCTGGGACTTGCTACTTGCAGAGTGGATCTGCTTGGATTGAGTCAGAGTCCGTCAAACTCTGTTAGGAGAGCGAAACATCTGTTTAAATAGAAAGCAATTGGTGCCAAATGCAAAATGTTTTTAAAGTCTCTAGTCTTCTAGAAGGCTTCATTTGGGAGTGTACAGCACTAGAGAAGAGGGATATATCCCTCAGCCTGGTGTAGTACAGTTTCCCCTCAAATCTTTCCCAGTCCTAGTAAATCCTTAAGTCTAATAAACCACTTGGTCCTTCAACTGACTTGACCTCCGTTGTGTTGAAGTCATAAAAAGCTTTATTATTTTTCAGTTGTCAGAAGGAATCTATTCTTGTCAAAATGCCATGTAAACATCAAAGCCTCAACTTTGAAGTCTGTGGGAACACATGTGAACGTAAATATTCTTATCTAGCTGAAAAACTGGCACAAGAGGTTTGCTTGCCAGATGTTCGTCTCTGCCTTCCATGATGTCACAATGATGACAAATGAAATTGGGTTGAAATAGTATTCTTTGGAAAGCGAATTTGGATTCAGCCGATGTTTGTAAAGTAACTTCGCAGGACAAAAATCAAACCCATCATGAACCAGCACATGTGTACACCAATGGTTATCTGTATCTCCTGTGCAGTCCTATTTATGTCTGTTCAGAAGGGAGTCCTGTTATGTACCGCAGGATTTCCTTCTTGATAGATGTGTGGAGCATTTGTTCTTTCACAAAACAATTGTAGTAAACAGTATTTTCATGCTACAAATTTTAAAGTACTGTAATTTTAGAAGATTTTCTTTGAACCATAATTGGTCTAATACTCTTAAACAGACAAGGTATCAAGCCTGGACACCTGTCTGCCATATGAGTATTGAAAATGAAAGTTTTTGAGAGAGAAAAGAGGTTGCAAAATTAATTCAACATTTTTGTGTTTGAAAGCACAGGGAATCAAATCCCATGTTTTAAGGATTAAGCACTCAAGTACTGGACCTCAATGGATGAACCTGCACTTGGGTTTCTCTCACACTCAAACTTATTCAATCCAAAAAAAATTCTATCCCAAATATTTAAAAGTCTCCAAATTTCAGTACATTTTCATAAGCAACAAATGAAAACAAAATCCTTACCCATCTCTAATATTGTATAGAATTTTATTTATTTATTTATTTATTTATTTATTTATTTATTTATTTATTTATTTATATTGCTTGTATGCCGCCCACTACCCAAAGGTCTCTGGGTGGCTCACAATCAAAATAAACAATTCAGACAATTAAAACATCAAAATTGCAATACAGTTAAAACAATAAAACATTTAAACACCATAACTACAATATATTAAAATACTATACTAAATTTGCCATCAGGACCCACAAAAATCAGTTTTAAAACTTCTGGAACAGGAATGTTTTAACCTGGCGCCATAATGTCATCAACTTTGGCGCCAGGCGGGTCTCACTTGGGAGGGCATTTTTGCTAGTAACTTGCAGTTTTGTGTAATTGGATGATGCTTTCAGCTCTCCACTCTCCTCTCCACTCTTTCTGAGCATTGGACTAGAACAAATGATTCCAAGAGGGGCTTCCTTCCAAACAACTTATTTATTTATTTATTTGTTTATTTATTTATTTATTTATTATTGAATTTATACCCCGCCCATCTTCCCAAGGGAACTCTGGGCGGCATACAACGCTGAATAGGTCAGCAAATTCGAATACAAATTAAGTACAACAAGCAAACAAACAAACACATAATTAAAAATTATACAACCAGTCCTCCTTAAAATCAACATCTTTGGACCACCTGTCCTTGGTGTTATACTATCCAGATACAAAGCCCATCAGCCTCAACCCATGTCAGAGGTTTAGAAAAATGGGAGTTGTAGTCCAAAAAGTCCTGGCTTGGGGAGAGTGGCTTTAGGCCGCACTCCTAGCATAAATCATGCAAAATTTAGAAATCCACCCAAATATCATCACGATTTTAAGCATCTTCATATTTTAATGTTCAACATCTGGTTGAAATGCACCAGAACTCTATTAGTCCAAAGTTCCTGTTCACTTAAAATCAAGTTGGTGTTGGAATAGCACTCACTGAATTACAGCTTTTCATTGAGAGAAGACTGAGATTTGGTGCAGGAGCTCCGGCAAAGCTTGTTTTGGATGTTACATGTTGTTTCCAGTGGTCTCATGTGTCGCTGAACTGGAGTTTTATCTAGATTTATTTAACATGGGCTTGACAGGCAAAGCGGTACTCCTTTGTGTTGGGGATGTTATGTTTGCAAGCAGAGGCAGGTTTTCAACACCATTGATCCTAGTCTATCTTTTTCAAGATGACTGCCTGCCAATCTGTGACTCAGCTTTGCTATTTGAAACTGCCATCTTTGCCGTCTCATAAATGCCAAATTGGAAGAACTCCAGACAGTGGCTAAGCTTTTCTTTTTTCCACTTAGCTTGTTCCAGGTGCTGAATCTCAACCGCCAGTTTCAGGATCCTCACCAGGAGACGATGACAGGTCAAAGTCAGCACCTACATCCCCATGTGATCAAGGTTCACCAACTTCTACTTTCTAGCAGCATGACCATTACAATCATGCTGTATTGCATTTTTCTGGGGTTCTCATCAAATGTTGTATAGGGACAATGTAGCAGTGCTAGCTGCTGCAGTTTACAGTCCAAGCAGCAATGAGGTAGGGCAGTGATGGCGAACCATTTAGAGACTGAATGCCCAAAATGTGATTCAAAACCCACTAATTTTTTTGCAAAGTGCCAGTACAGCCATTTAACCTGAGTACAGGTGGCTGTGAAGGGGCGATGTTGGGTGCCCACAGAAAGGGCTCTGAGTGCCACCTTTGGCACCTGTGCCATAAGTTCGCCATCCCTGAGGTAGGGCCACCCCAATGCTCCTATCATGGGTCACTAATTCTGCCAGTCTCATTTTACTAAAGCAAATAGTTGTAATATGAAACTTCTGTCATAATGTCACTCTGTGAACATCCCTTACTGCCAAGAATATGATTCTCACGGGAAAGATAAGAGTTTCAAAGTCTGAGATGTTTTATTGTTTAATGATTGAGACATATCATGTTTAGATGTCTGTTCTTTATTCTGTTTTTCTCCTATTATTTTATTAATTTTTCATTATGTACCAAGTTATTAGTGCAATTATAGCATTGTGGTGTATGTATTGCTGCTGTAAACTGCCCAGGGTGGTCTTGCTGCCAGATGGGTGGTCTACAAGTCTAATAATAAATAAATAAAATAAGATGTTTGATTGGGGAATTGCAGCCCCCAAAAGGACCTTCCTCAAGCTTTTAACACAGGTGCGGCATCGACCTACCTACCTCTTGTTATTTTAATTTTTTCACAGAAATCAAAGAGCTTGAAAATAACATTAGGAAAGCGTTATCATTTGACAATCGAGGGGAAGAACACAGGGGAGCCGGGACAACCTCGACGGACAACCAGCTGAACACCCCCGGGGAGAATGGCGAAAACGGAGAGCTCAAAGCCCAGACAAAGCGCTTAGGCCTTGAAGAATTCAACTTCATTAAAGTATTAGGGAAAGGCAGCTTTGGAAAGGTGGGTAACCTTTTGCCAACACTTGGGATTATGTAGTGTTCTCCATCTTTTACAATATCCACTAACTCAGAGGAACAAGGAAAGGGAATGATTCGGAATATGTCCGTGATAGCCACTGATGTGTACATTGTCAGGGTGACCGTTTTCTGAGTGGCATCCAGCCGGGTCCTTATTTATTTAAAGTTTTAATAGTTTTTAATTGAGGGAAAAAACACATTGAGGCAAAATTCAAGGGGAAAAAATACATCAGCCACCAGCCTCCATATCCTCCCAGCATTTGCTTCCTCACCCCCCACCGGTATCCCTACCTATATAGACACCACTGTGATTAATTCTACTACCTAAAGCCCAGCCTCATTTACAAATGCTTAATTACAGACAAGGCCACCATGGAAGAAGCAGGTGACAGGGGAGGGGAGGAAAGGAGAAGAGGAGACTGCATGTGTGTATCAGTTTTCATGGTACCTTTTCAAGCTAGGTTACTCATCAATCAGCTCTTTGAAAAGTGTACCACACATACTAGTATGTTTAGAGACCATTTCTTGCATTCATTAAATGCTTTTTTAATATATTGGTGGCCAGATCTGCAAGATCCCCTGTCCGGAGCTAAAGGTGTGAAGTGGGAAGAGATGGAACAATTTATTCCCACAGAAGAGGAAAGAAATGTTCCTCTTGGTGACATGAGCAGATACTTGGTCACACCATTCTGGATACTCCTCCCTGTCGAATCTGCCATGTAGAGTGTGTCCCTCACACCACCATCAAAGCAGGTGCAAAATGATTTTACAAAGGTTTTAGGGAAGACAGCGATAGCCGTGCAAGGTGGACCATGGCGCATTCAAAGGATTCCACATCTCAGCAGGCATTAATGATACGATTTCCACCTTCATCAACAGTAACCCCCCGCCGATCGCGGGGGTTAGGGACCCACCCCAACCACGATCCATGAAAATCCGCTATATGCAGATTTTCGGGGGGGGGGCTGTGGAAGAGTGTGGGGGGGCAGCGCGGAGCGACCTGATTGCTCGGCGGCACCCTCCCACACACCCAGGAGGCTTCTGGTGGGGCGGGGGGCGCACAGAGCGATCGGATCACTCGGCGCCGCCCTCCCACCCACCCAGGAGGCTTCTGGAGGGGCAGGGGGCGCAGAGCAATCGGAACCCCCCTCGCCCTCTCACGCACCCCGGAGGCTTCTCAGAGGTGCGGGTGGGTGGCTCAGAGCAACCCGCCGCCCCCCCCCGCCGCCCCTCTCCCATGGTGCCAGTACTGTGGTCCCGTGATGTAGTGGGACCGCAATCCCTGAACCACGAAATGGCAGGGGGCCACTGTATTTTAATAGGTTTGCCATATGGCCTACATTGTCACGATTTGGCCCAGAGGACCCAGCAAGCTTCATGACTTAAGGGGGGATTTGAGTTCAGCTAGTCATCTAGTTTGACACCCTGTGTGGGTTCTCAGGTGGATTCCTTGGCCTATCAATCTGCATCTGCTATACATGAGAGGGAATTGTTTGTGCGAGTAATGCTAGTTTGTTTGCTGTTGTGATCTGGATATATTTAGCCTGGAGAAATGGGGAGAGATCATCACATTGTTCAAAAACCTGAAAGGTAATCATATAGAGGAGGGCCAGGATCAGCTCTTGATCATCCCAGAATGCAGGGCATGTAATAATGTGTTCACAGAATGCCAGAGTTGTAGTGAATATCAGGAAAAAAAACCTTATTTGTTAGAGTAGTACAACAGTAGAACCCAACCCGTTACCTTGGGAGGTGGTGAGTGCTCCAACGCTGGAGGCATTCAAGAGAACATTGGACAACCATCTGCCAAACCTGCTTTGATTTGGATTTCGGCATTGAGCAGGGAGTCAGATGCAATGGCCTTGTAGGCACCTTTCTTCCAACTCACTTATACAATTCTTTGACCCTTTGATCAGAAGAAAATTTAAGAAGGGAGTTATTAACAATGAAGATGATTTGAATCACACGTCTTATAATTTTTTACCACTGTTTGTGATGACTGTGGCATCCGAGAGTTGAAAACCAACACATTTTGAGAACCAGAGCTTCCCCATTTCCTGATGCAGTAGACTATAATCTAGTCCTTGCTTACACACCAGACACCATCTATGCCCAGGTGACAATCTTCTGGTAGTCTTACTTCACTTTGTGATTTTCTGAATGTTGTGGAGGGAAAGAAGATATGACATCCATACACCAAAATTATTTTAGACTACAGCTTCCAGAATCCTGATGAATTCTGGGAGATGTAGTCCTAAGATGAGCATTTCCAAGCTCTGGAAGAACTGTAACCATGATTGGCATCAATTGTGTCTGAAATGCTTAACTGCAGTGGGTGGCGAAGACATTAATAGTAGGAAAAGTTGAGGGGAAGAGGAAAAGATCAAAAATATGAGATTAATTGGCTTCATAAAGAAAGCCACTGCCTTGAGTTTGCAAGAGCTGAGCGGCTGTTCAGGCCAGGTCATTTTCGAGGTCACTTTGAGGTCACCATAAATTGGAAGCAACTCAACAGAACATAACAACAAACTGTATTCTTGTTACACCTGGTTAAGAAAATGCTCTATAGGAGGCTTGATATTTCTTCTCCAGAAAGGTGCTCTGCTTCCCATCACCTGATTTTGCAAGTCAAATGGTTTGTTTTTTCAACTTCCCAGATGTTCAGATGCAAGAAATCTTGTGCAGTTAGTCAATGTTTATTCTTCCTCCTGCTGCTCCAATATAAAGAGGATTTGCAGAGCTGATTTTAATGATGATGATGGAAGTGAGCCTTATAGTTTACTCACTCAGATGTAGATGCTTTGCAACTCCTCAGTGATAGTACCTGTGGGTGCAAACAGCCAACCCAATGTTTTCAGCCATTGGCTTCTGGTTGTGCCTGCAGTCCTGTGCAAAGGGGGTGGAGCCATGGCACAGCACTCCGAAGAATTATAGGCAACATTGGTTGAGCTCCCCAGTCTCATTCTGCTACTGCAACTGGGGCCTGGGTCACATTAGGGAAATGTTCTCCAGTTATCCGCCAGTTATCTCATTGCTGTTTCTTCTGGTCATAAGACACAAAGTTAAGATTGAAATATTTTCCTTGCCAGCAGTATATCTGTAGTTCATTTTCCACGCCCTGAAAGCCTTGTGTTTTTTTGTACTGTTGTACTGGTGAATTCCTTACTGGGGTTGACAGTGTGCACAACCTGCCGCACTTTTTTCCCCCTAAGGCAAAGGCTGTAAGGTTGCCACCATGACTGCAGCTGACATATTATTATGTGTTCCCTATTCTGGCCAGCGCACCGATATGGTGCTAAAAGTATAATGCATATTAACAAAACATCGAGCGGAGGGTCGTTGCTATTATTGATTTCACAGAAAGAAAAAAGGTTTTACTGCTGAGATTGTGCCCTTTTTGTTCTTGTGGCCCCATAAACAAAGGTCACTTCTCAAAACTGAAAACCCTTCAGACTTATATTGATATTTTGATAAACTGATTAATATATTTTTTTTAATTCAGGGCATTGGACAGTTGAGGGTAGATGGAAAATAAACCAAGAACATTATGTAGCCAGTGATATCGTTTCAAATAGGATGAAACAAATCGCTGTTGCTGAAAGTGCTTAGAATGTTCATATACGTATACTGTATATATAGATATGACATGACTGCAATCCAGTACAATAGAGGTATGGGAAGTATCCGGAGAACTGCAGACTATTTTCCCCGTGTGACCAGGGCCTGAATCAGCTGGCATACACTACATTTTGGCAGGACAAATAAAAAGAAGCACCATTTATCTGTAAAATAAGGCCTTCATGGAATGTATACTTCCCCCCCAAGTTCAAAAATAGCTCCCCAAAAGCAGAAACCTTGGGGTGGGGGTGGGGAAAGGAGCCTGCTACCTGCAAGCAATGTTTTAAAGTTCACCTGCGGCTTTTGTAAAGCTGCATTATTGTACTGCTCTAACAAATGTCAGCAACACAGAAACAAATCCAGTGGTGCAGGGATATGGGCTCCCTACCTCTGCTATGAGTGATGTCCTGGGTAGATATTGATGTTTCGAAGCCTAAATCAAAATGTTAGCTCTCGTGATCAAGCTACCATAGTATGTACAATGTCTTTTTGTGATCAAGTGGCAATCTAGTAGTCTAACTATATATATAACAGCTTATTCAAGCATTTGTCTTAATTATCAAAGTCCTTCAGAAAGTAGACAGCTATTCCTTTTCATTCTGTGACTTTCTTAAGTTAAAGGGCCTATTTTCTACCTGCAAAGGAGCCAAATTAAAGATTTTCATTCTTATGACTGCTTTATCACCAGGCCATTGACAGCTTCTGGAGTTGATTGAGCACCACTCGAAAAGCTCACTCCTGTGCTAAAGGCAAACACTTGTCTTTAAATGCTCAGTAAAATTTAAAAATTGGATTTATTATTGCTTGTAACATGCCTCAAATATTGCCTACTTTCTGGAGACTTGAAAGCACAAGAATGTGTGCTTTAATAATTAACAGATCTGCTGGAAGAGATGAGTCACCTGTAGAGATGGGCACGGAACGAACAATTTTTCGTTTCCGTTATTCATTTGTCGTTTCATTACAATTTTCGTGGTTCTGTTCGTTTTGTTTCATTTTCATTACAGTTTTCATTTGTCATTTCGTTACGTAACGAGACGACAAACGAATAACGGAAACAAAAAATTGTTCGTTCATCGTTTCGTTACGTAATGAAATGACAAACGAATAACGGAAACGAAAAATTGTTCGTTCCGTGCCCATCTCTAATTTGTATAATTATTGACTAGAGAGTATATGTTTGTTTTGGTAGGTGAGGGTATGAGGGGGAGGGGGAAGAGCTATGATAAAGATGGCCGAGAGAGAGATTGGAAGCACTTAGAGAAAGCTGTGCGGTTAAGATCTGAGAAGATTTGTTTTGTGAATAAGCCGTGGATAATTTTTGTTTTCCATTCCTCATTGGAACTTGTGAAACAGCAAGCATACATCTAGATCTATGCATAAGGAATGAATATTTTCAACTTATAAAAAAGAGGAGTAAATTGGAAGAATTTCGGGGTGTATAATAAGAATCTGATAGTTATTGAACCTTCCTATTCTTTTTTTTTAATTTCACGATGAGCAGTGAAACGTTTTATCTCTCAAGAAAAAGAAGTCCAGTAGCCATGACTCAACTTCCAGATAAACTCACCTGGATGACTGAGAATCTTCACAGACATCTATTTCAGTTTACAACTCCTGTTTATCTTTTTTTTTTTTTTTTTTGAAAACAGAAATCACAAGATATTATACCTACACATACCAGTGGTCATTGCTGGGACACCTAGGCTGTGTTCACACAGCAGAAATGTCTTCCTTACCTCTCAATTTTCCCCTCATGTTATGTTGCACAACCCTGTCACCTGCTCGTTATACTGTACCATGTCAAGAGTTCAGATGCACATAGTCTCGCATAGCCAGAACTACATCAGACTTTCATCTAATGCTTCAAAGGTGAGCCAACAAACCACCAAGTAATTTATTAATAATAAAAAAGACTGGACTGTTGGCTGATGGAGAATCAGCAACCTATAAATCCTGAGATGACCAGCTCACACTCTGGAGTGGGCGAATAATGTAGAATGTAACATGGGGGGGGATTGGTAGGTCCCCTCCTTTCAAGATTTGCTGTGGATTTGGCTCTTGGGGGGTGTGAGGTCCCACCTGCATCACCTGACACCCCCCCCCCAAAAAAAGAAAAGAAACAGATTGATGAGGGGCACTTGAGAAACATTCTGGATGTGTGAACACAGTCATAGTAGTTGATGTATTGTCACCAGAGTAACAATGGCTCCGTATTTAACCAGAGGTGCTCTTCCTCTTTTAAAGGGACAGCATTAAATCACCCTTAGCTGTGGCCATATTTAAACAGCAGTGGAAAGGAAGCAGGGCCTGTTGTCTTGTTTTATTAAAAGGGATCGTCCAAAGAAAGAAGTATCCATTTGCAAATTAAACAGAAACCTTAAACTTAAAGCAGGTGTTTGGGAGGTGATTCTCATTCTGGATTTGTCACACACCAGGTAGGGAAAGGGAGTAAGCACCACTTACTTAACTGATGTACCCTACTTCCCCCCCCAAAAAAAAGTATTTAAAGGGGCCCCATGACTGTATGAGTTGCATAATAGGGAGTTCAGTGTGCAGACGTTCCCCATTACCCTCATGTTTATGGAATGATGCACCTATACTTTGCAGTCCAGTTGACTGATGGTTGGATTCTCTATCTTCTGCATGCATGAAAGTTTTTTTCCCCACTGCATACATGGAGCTGTGTCTGATATTCCAAACGGACGTGATTGCTTATGTCTTTTGAGAACTCCCTGTGAATGCTAGACCTTCATGAATGATGTGGATTTAATTAGGCATGTTTTGGGATTCCCCATGAATTTTAAAAACTTTGGTAAAATATGTGTGCATTTCAGTGCTCGTGAATGGGCTTTCTCCTTAATTCTAGGTAATGTTAGCTGAACTAAAAGGTAAAGATGAAGTATATGCAGTGAAAGTCTTGAAGAAAGATGTCATCCTACAAGATGATGACGTGGACTGCACAATGACTGAAAAACGTATTTTGGCATTAGCACGGAAACATCCCTACTTGACCCAGCTCTACTGCTGCTTCCAGACCAAGGTAGGTTGACTAGATCTTCCTTCAACTACTTTCAAACTGTGACTCCGAGAATACTGCACTTTGTCATGTGGACAACGCTATCCTCACCCTTGCCGTTCAATGAAATAACCATTTCTATCTCCAAGCCAAATGGAGAAAGGCTGTACATAATCGGATCTATTTGCTGGTCCTTGGGGTATTGCTTGTAGAAATGGGTCAGACATACACAGAATGGAAGACTGTGCCTCCATTGTTTTCATGATTCAACAAATGTAAATCCTATAAGCTGATTCTGGTCATCTGAGGAAAATGACGCTATGTATTCATCATAAGTATATGCATTCCAGTTTTTGGAAGTCACTTCCAGTTTGCAGAAACCATTTCTGGGGCTTCCAACAGGCCCAGGAAGCCTGTCGGAAGCTCCAGAAGTGGTTTTGGGCAATCCGAAAGGCAGTTCCGGTTTTTCGGAAGTGTCTTCTGGTTCAGCGGATACCACTTCTGGGGCCTCTGGCAGGCCCAGTAAGGCCATCGGAGGTCCGTTCAGGGCAGCACCATACCTGGGGTAAGAGCAGGAGGCCTCAAACAGGCCCACACAGCTTGTGGGGTCTGTGGTCCCACGATATACCGTGGCTATAGTATATGAACCACGAAATGGCAGGGGACGACTGTATTGACCACACTTTAATCTCAACATATCCCAGTGGTTAGATGTTTCCCACATCTATCATGAAGCATGTAAAAGCAGACTGAAGTAAGCAGGACCTGTTTAAGCCAGTTTAAGCCAGCTGATAACTGAAGAAGAGCCGGGTAGGATTGTTTGAGGAATTTGATGTTTGAACATCCTTACAGAGAATAACATGATCTGAACCTCTTTGAGTAACACTTTAGATATTTGCAAAGAAAATCCGTGATCCCAATAAAAACAGTCACCTTAAAGAATATCCTAGAATGGGGAGAAATTACTTTTTAAAAATACTCTGTTATGGAATTAATCAAAATGTATTGGAAAATGCGTAACTCGTGACAATTACAGTTTAATAATTTAATTACTTAAGTTTTGAGAAAATGCCTTAAAATTCCCTACAGTATTTCTGACTGGAAAAATTAATAGGAAAAGGAAGGAGTAGAAGTTACTTGTGATAGCAAAAAACAAACAAACAGACAAACAACACCTTGGGGAGGGGGGAGGACCCTGACAGCCAACATATTAAGTGCAAATAAAACATTTTCATGTCTTCATTATCTCATCAAGTAACATCCTTACCTATAAAACATAATTTCCAAGTTCTGCAGCTTTCGAGGGACTTCTGGGAATTCATTTTTTCCTTGTACATTATTTAGGATTGCTACTTTGATATAATGCATGCGTCTTGAGTTACCTTTTGGCAGAGATGTTTGAGGAGATTCATACCTCTGAAAGGTCTGGAGGAAGGAGGGCTGGGAAGCTGGGGTACCGACAGAACACCTGTGTGGCTGGAGAGTCAAACTGTAATTCATACCCATCTCTACAGTGTACTTTTAGGTGTAGCCCTATTGGAACTGATGGGGATGACTATCTAAATTCTAAAATGTCCAGAGCGTATTAGGCTGGTTGTATTAATTGGTACATGTTTCCATGAGAACACTGTGTTTTGAGGTCTCTTCCAACTCTATGATTCTATGAGTAAGTTGTTGAAGGTTTCACTGTGATGAATTTAATTTTGATGCGGAATTCCACACACACAAATATATAAAATGTAATAGGAAGAGAGAGAGAGAGAATATAGGATTATATAAAGTTGTGATTTTAGTATGGATTTTTAAATGGAATTTATTTTATTATGCAAAATGTGTGTGAGAAATAATTCGTTTCTTTCAGAACAAATTTTGTGTTGAATATGTTTAATGAGCCTTGTGGCGCAGCAGTTAAACTAAGACTGTTCATGACCTGAGTTCATTGGGGTCGGGTAGCTGGCTCAAGGTTGCCTCAGCCTTCCATTCCTCCACAGTCAGTCAGTTGAGTCCCCAGCTTGCTGGGGGAGGGGGGGGCGCCATGTTGTCTGCAGAATTCTAAATTGCCCAGAGAATGCTTTAAGCAATACGGGGCTGTATATAAATAACATACAGTGGACCCTTGTATAACAAACAGTTTGTATAACATAAAATCTGTACAACATAAAAAATTCCGGAGATAGGGGAAATCTGCTTAACATTAATCGCCTATGGGGCGAATCCGTACAACATAAAAATAAGACTCCTCTGTTTTCAATGCATTCCTATGGGGAATTTGTATAAAGGAAAATTTAACATAATTTCAATTGGAATGAATTAATTCCTTTATACAAGGTACCACTGTACTGTACTTTGCTTTGCTTTAGTTATGCAGTATACCAGCAATACTCAAGCACCATCTCCACTTAAACTTTTGTTTTTAATATAATTTTGTTTAATATGATTTTGTTTTTAATATAATTTCAATCTTTTTTCTGTGTTGCGTGTTAGGTGCCAGAAGGTGGCACTAAAGACACAGAGAAGAATTACTTTGATACTCCAAAGAATATTGGATGGTTAGATAACTCCATAGAAATAATGGCAGGGTTGCAATCGTTTTACATTCTTCAATAAATAAATACAGAAATGGAAAAAAGCACCTGTGACTTTTATGCTAGGCAGGTACCATTTTGCCCATCTGTGGCTGATGCAAACATAACAAATCTAGGCAAATGGTTTGAAGTAACAGGGCAGTTAAAGGTCCTGTAGAATTAATGGTTGAATGCTAGGTTTAATTTTAACCAGCAAGAGCACACTGCCCATTCACTATTGCTTGGCTCCTCCTGTAACTGGGAGTGCCTAAAATAACCAGGAACATCCCATGGCAGAAAAGCGATGGTGTTACCTGCAGGCCTAGCCCCTGTTTTGTTTCTTCACAGCTATAGCTAGAGATGTTGACACTGTCTCTGCCCCCGGTCTGTGTTCAAGTATTGGCATGAACCACAGCCACCATCAAAAGAAAGGTGGATTAGAATGTGATGCTCCACACACCCCAAAGAAAAAAATTCTCCTTTCAAACAAAAGGAAAAGCAAATAAGGTCTAGGGCAGTGTTGGCAAACCTATGGCACAGGTGCCAAAGGTGGCTCTCGGAGCCCTTTCTGTGGGAACCTGACATGGCCCATTCACAGCCACCTGTATTCAGGTTAAACTGCTGTACTGGCACTTTGCGAAAAATTAGTGGGTTCTGAAACATAATTTGGGCAGTCATGCTCTAAAAGGTTTACCATCACTGGTCCAGGGCACTGCTTCTTCTTTTTCTGACACTGATTCATAGATTTCATCACCCTCTGAAACCTGGCCCCAGTTGTCCTGCCCTGGTTACAACCCTGTGTCTTTCTTAACAAGCCAGGATTGGGAGAGTATAGCGGGAAATTATTATTATTTTTTCTTTTAAATTCCCAGACACAAAACTCCTCACCCATCATGGACAATAGACATTTTGGCTGCGGTATTCAAGAGGTGTGTTCCAAAAGCAACTTTTCCAAGCTCTGATACTAGGGCTGAAAACCAGCCATGGGCAATTCCTGTTTGTTTTTCCAGTGTAGGTTCCCTGTTCGTGATGAAATCTCTATCGTGGACTGCAGGCAAAAGAATGTCACAAAAGCACGTAAGCAGTGCAGCGTTCGGCTGAGTTAAATGCAGTTCTATTTCTATACTTGAAGGGGGGAACAGCAGTGTTTGAAGCTTCCCTTCAATAGCAGGTCTTTCTAACCCAGTCACAATGGTGATACTCATTGCACAGAACCATAAGCATTGGTCTTAAGAACATAAGAACATAAGAACATAAGAACATAAGAACATAAGAAGAGCCATGCTGGATCAGGCCAAAGGCCCATCTAGTCCAGCTTCCTGTATCTCACAGCGGCCCCACCAGGTGCGTTTGGGAGTGCATGAGACTAGATATCTGTCTCCCGACACCAGTCCCCTGCATCTGGCCCCCGAAGCAACCCGGTTCAAAGCCTGGAGACTCCACATCTCCATCATGGTTTGTAACCTGTGATGGACTTTTCCTCCAGGAATCTGTCCAAACCCCTTTTGAAGGCATCCAGGCCAGATGCCATCACCACATCCTGTGGCAGGGAGTTCCATAGACTTACAACGCGCTGGGTGAAAAAATATTTTCTTTTGTCTGTTCTTACTCTCCCAGCCCTCAATTTGAGTGTATGTCCCCTAGTTCTGGTGTTTTGGGAGAGAGAGAAGAGCTTCCCTCTATCCACTTTACTCATACCCTGCATTATTTTGTACGTCTCAATCATATCCCCCCTCAAGCGCCTTTTTTCCAGACTAAAGAGGCCCAAATGTTTTAGCCTTTCTTCATAAGGGAGGTGCTCCAGCCCGGTAATCATTTTAGTCGCTCTCTTCTGCACCTTTTCCAGTTCCACTATGTCTTTCTTGAGATGCGGTGACCAGAATTGTACACAATACTCCAGGTGGGGCCTTACTATTGTTTTGTATAATGGCATTATAATGTTGGCTGTTTTATTTTCAATCCCCTTTTTGATAATCCCTAGCATGGAATTGGCCTTCTTCACCGCTGCCACACATTGGGGAGACACCTTCATGGAGCTGTCCACCAACACACCAAGATCTCTTTCCTGATCCGTCACGGATAACTCAGAGCCCATGAGGTGATAGATGAAGTTTGGGTTTTTTGCCCCAATATGCATTACTTTACATTTGGTTACATTAAAACGCATTTGCCATTTCTCAGCCCACTCCCCAAGTTTGGAGAGATCCTTCTGGAGCTCTTCACAATCTTCTCTGGTTTTTACCACACGGAAAAGTTTTGTGTCATCTGCAAACTTGGCCACCTCACTGTTTATCCCTGTCTCCAGGTCATTTATGAACAGATTGAAAAGCACCGGTCCCAGGACCGAGCCCTGGGGCACACCGCTTTTCACTTCTCTCCATTGCGAAAATTTCCCATTGACACCTACTCTTTGTTTCCGGGATCTCAACCAGTTCTCAATCCATAAGAGGACCTGCCCTCTTATCCCCTGACTGTGCAATTTTCTCAGCAGCCTTTGGTGAGGGACTGTGTCAAAAGCCTTTTGAAAATCCAGATAGACTATATCAACCGGTTCACCCAAATCCACGTGCCTGTTGACCTTTTCAAAAAATTCTAAGAGGTTTGTCAGACAAGATTTACCCTTACAGAAGCCATGCTGATTTTCTCTCAGCAAGGTTTGTTCTTTTATGTGTTTTAAGATTTTCTCTTGGATGAGGCTTTCCACCATCTTCCCTGGGACAGATGTAAGGCTAACCGGCCTGTAGTTTCCCGGGTCCCCCCTCCTTCCTTTTTTAAAAATTGGTGTGACATCTGCTATCCTCCAGTCCCCCGGCACTGTGGCCGTTTTAAGAGACAAGTTGCATATAACCGTTAAGAGATCTGCAATTTCATTTCTCAGTTCCCTAATAACCCTTGGGTGGATGCCATCTGGGCCCGGTGACTTGTTAATCCTCAATTTATCAATTAGTCCTAAAATATCCTCTCTTTTAACCTGTATTTGATTTAATTCTTTAGTCAAGAGGGGCGGCTGAGGCAGCGGAATCCGCTCAAGGTCCTCTGTCGTGAAGACAGACGCAAAGAACTCATTCAATTTCTCTGCAATGTCCAAGTCTTCCTTGTAATGACCTTGATCAGTCCTCATAGTTCTCATTTGCATGGTGTCATCCATCCTTACCACAGTTTCCTAAAATGGGTTTTTATTATATAGGCAAGGCTCTTATTCCTAATGAAACTGGAGTTTGACTGTCTAGAGCAGAGGTTTCCAAACTTTTTCGCCCGGTGACCACTTGCCTTTTTTTTCCTGTAGAAAAATCCCTAATATTGAATTTTCCTAAATTTATTAACTTCAAATGTGATTTCGACAACTGGCACAGTGCTACTCACTTTGATAGGGGCTTTTGTAGCATGGACAATTGTAAAAAAAGAAAAACATGTACCATTTTTATTTCTACCTTTATTGAAAATACACAAAATGCAAGTAAATATTTGGATTTCGAATGAAAGAAATAAGAACCTAGTAAAATTCTTACATAAAATTAATACACAAATAATGCTGTTAATGGGAGGGATGAGCCTGATGCTCTGATAGCAATTGTTCAATATTTGGCTTCAAATTAGTGAGGTATAGAAGCTCAGTGATTTGCAATCGATTTCTTTTTTCAAAAGAAGATTGGCAACCACGCTAAACCCCCTTTCCACAAGGTATAAGGATGGAAAAGCTATCAAAAACTTTCTTGTGATAGTCCATAATGCAGGATAAGCAACAGCTATATCTTTCTGAAGCCAGAACTGCTGGTACCCCATTCTGAATTGCACCTTAAGTTATTCGTTAGTGCTTATTCCAATCAGTTCTTGTAATGTGACATGCGATTCTTCAATGTCACCATATGGATTGATAATCCACTGTGGTATTTCCATAGTCAAAACATCCTTAAACCTCATTTTAAAGTCTGTGTGAAGGACACAAATGTTGAAGCATTTATATACCGCAAGTACCTTTTTCCAAACAGGAAAACCACTAAAAGCCCAATGAAGCAATAAAAGTATAAATAAATAAAAGAAATAACAAAAAAAGAATACAAGAATACAAAGATAAAAGAATAAAAGGCAAGATAAAAATAGAATTGGCTAGGAGGGAAACCCTCGGAGGGAAGCCCTTGGCAGGGAGCAGCAGGTGAGTTTAGGGGGGGGGAAGCAAACTTAAACAGAAATAAGGTCACCATATGCCTCCTTATAAAGCAGCGTTTTCAGCGCCTTTTTGAAGGCAGGCAGGGACTCTGCAAGGCGCAGTTCACTTGGGAGTTGGTTCCAAAGAGAGGGGCCTACCACCGAGAAGGCGCAGTTATGGGTCGCCCACTTCCACACCTCTCTCGGAGTGGCTACCCTGAGTGAGCGCGCCCGCAACTGTTGAGTGGGTCTGGCCTCACTTGATCTCTGGGGAAACCGCTCCGCCAGGTACTCAGGTCCCAAGCCGTGGAGGGTTTTGAAAACCAAGACCTTGAACCTAATCCGGAGAGCAACGGGCAACCAGTGCAGGCGTACCAGAACTGGGGTGATATGATCGTATTTACGAGCACCCACCACCAGTCTGGCCGCTGCGTTTTGCACCCGCTGCAATCTCTGGACAAGGGTCAAGGGCAAACCCACGTAGAGTGCATTGCAATAGTCAATCCTCGATACCATGAGGGCCTGCACGACCGTTCTCAGGGAGGACTCATCAAGGTACGGGCGGATCTGGGTGATCCTGCGGAGTTGGAAGAAAGCAGCCCTGGATACCGCCGTCACCTGGGCTTCCAGGGAGAGGGCTAAATCCAGGACCATGCCCAGATTCCTGGCCCTGTCTGTAGGCTGGAGGCAAACACCCCCCAGGCTAGGGAGGGGGCCATTGTGCTCAGGCAAGGATGCCCCGAATAACAGCACCTCGGTCTTCTCCGGATTGAGCTTGAGTCTGTTCATCCTAGTCCATTCCAGAACCGCCTCCAAGCACAGATCAAGGGAGCGAACTGCCTCCACTACAGAAGAAGAAAAGGAGAGATAGAGCTGCATATCATTAGCGTACTGATGAACGCGAACTCTATATCTCCTGATGACCTCCGCCAGCGGCCTCATATAAACATTGAACAACATAGGGGAGATTGCCAACTCTTGGGGCACCCCACAAGGGAGGGTCCAAGGAGCCGACAAATCCTCCCCCAGCTGAACCCGCTGGGTCCGGACACCAAGAAAGGAGCGGAGCCAAGCAAGCGCTGAGCCCCATCTCCAGCCTTGGCCAGCCGGACCAGCAGGTTACCGTGGTGGACGGTATCAAAGGCTGCTGACAGATCAAGGAGGACCAACAGGGTAGAACACCCCCTGTCAGCCTCCCTGAGGAGATCATCCTGCAGAGCGACCAGGGCAGTTTCGGTCCCATGAAACGGCCTGAACCCGGATTGGAATGGATCAAGGACATGATTATCCTCCAGGTAGGTCTGAAGCCGGATGGCGGCCACCCTCTCAACTACCTTGCCCAGGAAGGGAACAATGGCGATCGGACGATAGTTTGCAAGATCGTCGGAGGCCAAGCCGGGTTTTTTCAAAGTAGGCTTCACCACAGTCTCCTTCAGACGGGAGGGAAAGATTCCCTCCCCGAAGGAGGCGGGTGCAATGGTGGAAGCCCACTCCGGCATGTTCCCTTCGGCAGATTTAATAAGCCAGGCTGGGCAAGGGTCGAAAGGGGAGACCGCCGGCCGGCAGTAGGCCATAGCCCTGGAGGCCTCCGCTAGTGAAACAGGCCCAAACTCGACCAGGCAAGGTGATCGAGGGGGTGAGCCCCCCCCCGATAACCGGGGAGAGACTATTGCTGCTGGAGTCCAGGTCCGAACGGATGGCCTCAATCTTGGATCTAAAATAGGCTGCAAATTGCTCACTAGTGAAATCACTAGGAGGAGGCCCCAACTGACCAGGATTGGAAAGGTCTTGAACCACCTGGAGGAGCTCCACCTGGCGGTTCGAGGCCTCACCAATTCTCAGGGAGGCATGAGCTGTTCTAGCGTCCCTGATCACGTGCACATAACGGCCGGTCAGTTGATTAAATGCAGCCTTTTTCTCTGCCATTCGAGCCTTTCTCCATACGCACTCAAGCTTCCTGCGTACATGCTTCATCGCCCGCAACTCGTCTGTGAACCACGGCGAGGGGTGGGCTCGACAGGGGAGGAAGCACTTGGGGGCGATCCGGTCAACAGCCCCAACGGCACCCTCATACCACTTCTCCACCAGGGCCTCGACCGGATCATCAGACAGTCCACCAGTGAGTTCCCAGAAGGCCTCTATGAACTGACCAGGGTCCAGGAGCCTCCGGGGGCGGGCCCAAACAAAGGGCTAATGCTCCCCGCAGGGCAGGGCAGCGATCAACAAGGAAAATTTTAGCAGATAATGATCTGACCATGACACGGGCTGGGAAACAAGATTCCCAACCCTCAGACAAGAGTCTGATGACATGGAGGAAAACACCAGGTCCAGGGTATGGCAATCACTATAGGTGGGGCATACAATATGCTGGGAAAGGCTCGTGGAGGTCATGGACTCCATGAAGTCCAGAGCGGCACCAGACAGTACCACCTCGGCATGAAAGTCGAAGTCCCCAACCACCAAAAGGCGGGGGAACCTCAACAGGGCAGCCGAGACAACCTCGGTGATCTCTGGAAAGGATTGGGCTGGGTTGCGGGGAGCACGGTACACCAGCACAATACCAAACCTATCCCGCTGACCCACTGATAAGTGGAGGCATTCAAACCCAGGGTGCACCAATGTCACAGATCTGCTAACAGAAAGGGATTCCTTGTAAACGATGGCCACCCCACCCCCCTACCCTCTGACCTGCCGGCCCACTGAACCTGAAACCTGGGGGGGCACAACAGGGAGAGGGATGCCCCTCCCTCTGCACCCACCCAGGTCTCAGTGATACATGCCAGGTCGGCTCGCTCATGCATGATAGCATCGAAGATGAGAGGTGTTTTAGCATGAACTGACCTGGCATTGACCAGGAGGCAGGACAGGTCAGACGCACTGGCGGAGTGGCTCCCTGATACGTGACGGTGAGCGGGGTGATCAGAATGGGGGAGGGGCACCAAATGCCTAACCCGCGTTCTTCTTACCCGACCAATCAACCTGCTCCTAGTGTATCTCCCATGGCCAGACACCACCGCAATAGGAGTCCCTTCCAACATGATGACCCTAAAAAAAAACAAGTAATAAAAGTAGCAGAAATACAAGTAACAAAATACAACAAAATATTACAATAACCAAATAAGTACAAATGAGGTAGAAGGAAAGGAATAGGGTAATAATAATAATAATAATAATAATAATAATAATAATAATAATAATAATA
>JAHTLZ010000275.1:5517375-5536001 GCA_023846285.1 Phrynocephalus versicolor | reverse complement strand
GGCTCTCACCCAAAAGGTGTGGGGGTGGCAGATGTTGTTGGAGTCTCCCGGCACAGGAACGCTGGTCGCTGGAGTCTTCCGGCACAGGAAAGCATCATCATCCTGGACATTAGTCAAATGCCTGAATAGGGTCCGCTCACGTGGAGCCCCATTTTTATTTTGTGGACCCCCAAATATTTTTCTCATTCTCAAGTCAAAATAGGGCCCCTGGGTTTTATATAGACCACTTTGGGAACCACTAGTCTAGAGCAATAATGGATTGGGTCATGATAAGGACCTTGGATTAGGCAGAGAAAGAGGGAGCCATTCAACGTATGGCTAGCCTGGGAATATATGTTCATATCTGCTGGTCTGGTGGCCACATTTTAGACCTGCTGAAGTTTCCATACTGACTTGAAGGGCAGCCCTAAGTAGAGAGCCTTACAGTAATTTTCCTGTTCTGTGCACCTCAATTTAAAAAGGATGTTGACAACCTCGAGCAGGTGCAGAGGAGGGTGATCAGGATGGTTGAAGGTCTGGAAGAAATGTCTTACGAGGAACATCTTAGGGAGCTGGAAATGTTTAGCCTTTCAAAAAGAAGGCTGAGAGGGGATATGCTAGCTATGTTTAAATATTTGAAAGGATGTCATGTTGAAGAGGGAACAGATTTGTTTTACAAGGTTTCAGAGACTAGGTCTCAGGGCAATGGTTTCAAACTAAGGAAAAGAGATTCCATTTGAACATTAGGAAGAACTCTCTGATGGTTTTTGCTGTTCGGCAGCGGAATATGCTCCCATGCAGGGTGGTGGAGTCTCCTTCTTTGGAGTTTTTTAAGCAGAGGCTGGATGGCCATCTGTTGGAAATATTGTGATGGGGGTTCCTGCATGGCAGGGGGTTGGACTGGATGGCCCTTGATGTCTCTTCCAACTCTATGATTCTATGATTCTAATTTCTTTTCTAGCTTTTATATTTTATATTAGAAACCCAGCATGATCAGCTGGGATCAGCAGCCAGCATTTCTAGTGCCACTGAAATTTTCCCACCATTTTTGATAACTCTTTATTTCTTTAAGTCTTTTTTTAAAAAACTGTGCTTGTCATGCTGTTTCTGTTTGCTATCATTGTTTCAACCAGTTGCCATCTTTGCTTTGATCATTTCATTAAATTTCTCAAAGAGGAGAAAGACCTCCCCAACAGTTTGGGGTTGTTGCTGTTGTTTTTGGTTTTGAGGGGGAGAGAGATGAGTCACAATGTGCAGTGCCATAATTCCAGCTTCTTTCGTTATTCCCAAGCAGATGGTCATTGCTGTTGTTACTGCCCCAGGAAAGGGTACTGGGTATCATTTGGCATATGCCATAATATCCTGGACCTAGTGACTTTCCAGGATGTTTTGAGACAATAAATACCACTAAGGCCATTATCCTGTTGTGTTTCCTAACCAACAGGATGGCAGTCACCTATGCACTGTCCTACTCTGGCAAGCTCCCTTTTGTGTGTGCAGTCTTACTCTGGCTTAAGTTGTGTGTTGGAGAGGCCCATGACAAGTATGGTAGGCCCTCTAGAAAAACAATATCATTACAGAGTTCCTTTATGCTTCAAACAGAATATTGTTTGGCACCTATAGCTACATCTTCAAGTTAGTACATTCTGTGAAGAACAACGAAATATTTGAATGCAGGGGGCACTAGATGGATTGTCATCATCGGTGTTTACTCTTAAGACACGTTTGTAAAAATTATGTTACCATATACTGTATAGAGGTAAGAAAAAGAATGAATACTGAGCTTATGAAGGAATCATTCTAATATGCATTAGTGATTGTGTCCTAGGTGAATCTTGATTCAGGTGACTAGTCCCTTGCCTAAACTTCACACAGCACAGAATTGAATGGTGGAATTTACTAACTTGAAATGTAGCAAGAGCTGCCAAATTGTAAGGGTTGATAAATGCAAGGAGGTTATGGGCCTTGTGGCGCAGTGGTTAAATGCCTGTACTGGAGCTAAAACTGTGCTCACGACCTGGGGTTTAATTCAAGGTAGCCGGGCCATGGCTGACTCAGCCTTCCATCCTTCTAAGGTTGGTAAAATGAGTACCCAGGTTGCTGGGGGAGCAATGTGTAGCCTGCATAATTAAACTGTAAACCGCCCAGAGACTACTTGAAGTGGTATGAGGCGGTATATAAGCAGAAACCTTTGTAGCTGTAGGCTGGTATTTCTGTATTTTGCCCTGTGTATCATTTAGTGGGGTACCCACCAATGCTCCTGTATGACTGGCTTCTCTGGGGGATTTGAATTTAGTACATCCACATTGAACTGCAAACAAAATGCCTTTTTTTACTCATTGCTAGCTTCATTGCTCAACTATACACGCTTGGAGTCCCTTTCTTTGTAGAGGGTCAATGTTAAGAGTTCCTGGTTCCTCTTTAAGAAAAAAAGTGACTGAGGTGTCATAGTCTATGCCCATACCAAAGCTTTTCTAGACCCAGTGATAGGAGCTGGGGAGAGCTGGTCTGCAACCACCAGAAACCTTTATTCAGGATATTCCCTAAGGCAAGCCAGAAGTCGCAATTCAAAATGGCCTGCTGCTAGGTTTCATCTACATAAGTCTTTGGCAACAGTGTGAAAGGAACACTAGACTAAGGTAGGGCTTTGGTGCAATCCAGGTTGGCTTTTCTGACATTTCCAGGTAGATCCACAAGAATGGATTGTGGAACAGTGACTTTAGGCTGCTGACTTGTAAGTAACTGCTCGCTAGGCTGAAATCTGGTGGGGACGTCTACCCTGGTGGACTTGGTGCAGATGTTTGGGCCTAACAACTGGCAAAGGGTGCCAAATGCCAGTCTTGGTATCGAACAAGCAGCCCACAACAAGCATAGTAGGCCCTCTAGAAAAACAGAAAAGTGAATTTTTGTCTCAGTCTATTGATCCGGATGATGAGAAGGTGGACAATTAGATTTCTTGGACTATACCTTCCAGAAAGGATTTTTGATGTTGCAGTCCAAAAAAAAAGTAACTTTTTCAACCTCTGATTATGATGATGTTCTTCTTTGGGGAAAAAAATCTCTGCAGCTCATGATACATAAAAAGATTAATTTATGGCAACTTTCCAGTAATTGCTTTATGAACAGCAACCTGCATTTTCCTTTTAATAATGGCTTCAGGGGCAAGATGTGTCACTTGTGATTTAGAGTGCAAATTAGCCAGACTGGCTGGTCACACTTTTATTTGTCTGGGACTAATCAATGGGTTTGTAATCTGTTTTACCTAATCGTCTTGTGTGTAGGTTGCTTAGCAGCTAAACCTGTTATGCATATTGCACTCTATGGATGTAATCCACTTAAAGTGCATTTACACTGTCTGATATTTCTGCTGTATGTCACGTTAGAAACTTGTGAAGTCTGTATTTCATGTTCTGCACATTAATAGGAGTTCTTCATAATTACCAGATGTCTGTGTGAAATTGTGCATATCTGCTAGGAGATAGAGACAATCTATATATTATAGTACATATACTGTTGTCCAAACCAGATGCTTAGTATAGACACAGATATAGCTATAGATATTTAAAATACAGATGGATTTTGATTTTAAAATATCTACCTAATAATGTCCCATAAAACATGAATAATACTGAAACATACTAACTAATGCATGGCAATGAGTTGTTCTTTGTCTTTGGTAGGAAGAATTTCATTTGGTTATCATTTACAAAACCATAAAATAATTGCATTTATACTGCTCCAATAGTTCAGTGTTTTTTCCTATTATTCAGCCTAAACCTGTCCTGCACTCTGGGATGACTATCTTTCAAGTATTTGAAAATAGCTATCATATCTCTTCTCTGTCTTCTTTTCTCAAAACTAAGCATAGCCAGTTCTTTCAATCTTTTATCATAGACTTTCATTTCCTGTCCCTTCATCATTTTTGTTGCCCTCCTGTGATCCTGCGCATCTGTTGGCATCCTTCTTAAAGTTCATTGTCAATAAGTGGACACTGTACAAGAGATGAGGCCTAATTATTGAAAAGAAATTACTGATTTAAATTTCTTCCTGTTCAGGGTGGAAAGGGCTTGAAGTTTAGAAAACGAATATGCAGCAGAAAACAAAACTAGGAGACTCGTCCGTTCATGCCCAGAATTGCAGCTCAACCATGTTAGTGCCAATTTAGGATTGTCTAAAGATGGACAAATCCATTATGTTTGAGTCCATTCCATTCCTTATTTTTTTTCCTCAACATTAAGATTTTTTCCTGTTCCAACACAATTTGCAATTGTTTTTCTTGAACCCTGCATGGAATTTTATATTTTTGTGCACATTTCTTTTACTATATCCATTTTAATGCATACATTTCCTAATAAATACATAAATTTGCAGATGCATTCATATTTTCCTGCACACTTCCTCTGTTATATGCATTTTGGCTAAATGGTATATGAATATGCAAACTCTACCTCAAAATTTGGGAAGGTGCAAATGCTCTTGTATAGCTCTTTCGTTTGTGTGTAACTTTGATGCATCTTTGATTCACACTAAAATACACAAAGAACGAATTTCACACTCTCCTATAAGCTATCTGTGACTGTTACCCATACAGTTAGAGTCCTCTGTTTTGATGGAATGATGTAAACATGCCTGTTTAAGAGTAAAGCAGTAACCAGTAAGTGCCTTGCGCTATGTAAGGTGCAAACGTTTCAAGCTCCAGTATTCGGAAAAATTAAGAGAAGGGAAGCCTGAATTCCCCAGCCAAGATGGCCACTGAGTAGTTCTGAGTTGTAGTCTTTTCTAAATTCAGTTTGGCCTGATAAATATGCTAGTAGTTATGATATCCCAATGAGGGAGTGGTTCAACTAGTGTTCAGAAAAGGGGTATCTACACTTGTAAATCCCATCCCATCCAAAGGCATATCAGGTTACCTCAATATATACAGTTCTAGGCAACTCATAAGAGCATTTTGTTTAGCCAGCTTTAGACTATTCTCATTGCATTCATTGCTTTAAATATGAGGTTTGCTTGTTTTATGGCTAGAGGAGTCTGAAGAGTTGGTTTAGGGCAGTGACGGTGAACCTTTTAGAGATGGAATGCCCAAACTGCGATTCAGAACCCACTAATTTTTTGCAAAGTGCCAATATAGCAATTTAACCTGAATACAAGTGGCTGTGAAGGGGTAATGTCTGGTGCCCACAGAAAGGGCTCCGAGTGCCACTTTTGACACCCGAGCCATAGATTCACCAGCACTGGTTTAGGGGGATCCTGCCCCCAAATGTCCCCTTTTGTATTATACCGTAGTTACTTATTCTACTTATTTGAACTCATTTCCTTATTTAGGCCTATTTATACACACTGATTTATCTTTATACCTAGTTATTTGCTAGCTGTAGCCCAGGAACAAACAGTTTATGTGTTTGGGGCATGAGGGTAAGGAATAAGCAGAATGGCAAAGTTGCATAAATGTGGAGGGTTACCATTGTCTCATAGACAGAAGCCCTGTTGTTATGTCTGGATGGCTGACCTGATTTTGGAAATACTTGCCCATACGCTGCATTGTAGGGGAGGGGGGGTTGTGACTGTCCTTGGAAAAAGAAAGCCTGTTTTGCGAACTGAAGCTCCCTTGTTCAACAGTCCCTTTCCTTTATTTGTTTATTTTTAACACTTAAGCTGACCAGCAGTATAAACCTATCCAGTGTTTTGGCGGGATTTGCTCAGCAACGACTGGAAAAAGGATCATAGCAGCCTACTCAGTTGAGAGAGTGCATATGCGTGTGTTGGAGTGATGTTTTGGAAAGCGGAAAGCCAGTCTGAGCACATATTCAACAAGTCCCTTTAAACAGTGAAATGACACCTCTCCATTACTTTCACACGGCCTTCCAGATACAGCGTGCCCATCCTTGAATACAGATGGAGGATGCACTATAACAGTGTTGGCGAACCTATGGCACGGGTGCCAAAGGTGGCACTTGGAGCCCTTTCGGTGGGCACCTGACATCGCCCTTCACAGCCACCTGTATTCAGGTTCAATTGCTGTATTGGCACTTTGTGAAAAGTTAGTGGGTTTTGAATCGCAGTTTGGGCACTCGGTCTCTAAGAGGTTCGCCATCACTGCACTATAACTCCTAGACCCAGACAGCCAGCGTAGCCACTGGTCATGTTGGCTGGAAGGGGTTCTACTCTCAAAAGGTAAATTTCCGAAGCTCTGTTCACTTTTGTGTTTTGGCTGCCTTCTTGGGTATCACTTCCTCTTCCCTGGAGAGAGACCAAAGGGAGAGAGGCAGAGAATACGTTTTTGGGTTCTGTTTGGGGCATATTGTCACTACAAACATATATCAGTTTTACACCACTTGTTCCTCCTGGCTACCCACAAAGAACTCTGGGAATTGTAGTTTATATTTTTATTTTGTGTGTGTGCTGAGACTACTCCCACAAAATATACCAATCCGTAGAAGGAGGTTTGTGGGAGGAAGCCACATCTGTTGCACCAGCTGGAATCCAGAGCTTGGAATGGTATGCTTGAAAGGGAGTTTGTATATATTAAGCTTTACATACAGAGCGATTCATTTCTTAATCTTGACATTCAAAACATGCAATTGGTTGCATCAGAGTATTATTAATTCCATCAGCACTCATAGCCAGCAATCACACTTTTCAAAGGAAAACATAGGCATCTGCATATACCAGTGAAACTTCAATACAGTACCCTTAAAATTGATTACTTGATTAAACTGTTTCAAAACAGGTTTTAAAATAGAGAATGGCATGTGGATTAATTTCTCATTGCACATGTTATTGGCCCATTCATAAATGTCCTTTCCTTGTTTTAAAGGTGCCTTCTTTCTTTCTTTCTTTCTTTCTTTCAAAAAATTGACTGACATTTACTTGTGGAGTCAGGACAAGAGGAAATTGGCTTTGGTAGGCCACACTGTTTTCAGCTAAGCTCAGCCATCTCCTGGTGGGTAGAATGGGGCATGCTGAGACCCAAATGATTGTTGACTAGCCTATCAATGGAGCGTGTGTATTCAAATGAAGCAGGTCCCATGGCATTCTACTGCCCCATTTTGTATACTCTGCTTGGCAATCTGTGCCAGCAATTTTGGAGTCACCCACAATGCAGCCCCCTGTAACACCAACAGGAAGTGTGACTCAGGAGACCATCCAGACTCGCACAAAACTTCTGCAGTAATGGCCAAGGGAGGAGTTCATAGTTCTTCCTGGCAGCTGCCCATATGCTTCCTTAGGAAATGCCACTTTGAAAACGGCAGCTGTGGCTGTAGGGTGGCTTAAATGCTAATTGGTGCCCTGCTTGCTTCCTGAGCATGCAGCTTCAAAGAAATTAAGGCACTAATTCCACAGTTCAGGATTCAGCTGGGCAATGAAATGACTCCGCCCAGGAAGACCATAGTGGTCCTCCTGTGTAATCAAAACTATGGCTGGTACTTACAGGTACCAGAGAAAACAAATTGTGTGTGCCTGGCTGCCAGCTATTGGGATTGCTTCTACTGTTGATTTTGTCAGCATTATCAAATTTGACCAATAGCACAGTTGTATAGTATGTTTCCCTTCTAAAGACCACCCCAAAAGGGGGGGAAATACCCCCAACAAACAAACAAACAAAAACACCACAGATTAAATCTGGGTAGGATCAGAGGTTGGAAATAATTCATTAAAATTGATTTGTTATTCTAACTAGTTAAAATGTTTTGGTAGAAAATTAAGTATGTAATAGCAAGAACATGTTGTAGCATGCCTTAACAAATGTCTTAAAATGTTTGGTTGCATTAATTTGTCAAATCCATTTTTTGTGTTCTGGGTAATTGTTTGATGCTTAAAAATGAAACAGCAGAAGAAATTAGCTAATGATTACCCAAAACAATTAATTAATTAATGTTTTTGCAAGCTTTATTTGGGACTGGGTAAATCTCCCATCAGAATCGCTGGAAAGCAACTAGTTATGGTAGGCTATATTGATTTGAAGAAGCCAATACCCTGACTTGGTACTTCCTTTCTTCCTAACTTGGCCATTGTTTTGTTCTGGCTTTTAATGATATATACCCACATTGTTTCTGTACTAGTAAGTCTAGAGATGTCAAGTTAGAAGGGAATGCATTCACTTTGGGGTGAAGGCTAAAAGTAGCAGCTGGGGTATCATTGTTTGGTCATTTACAGGATGTCATAATTGAACTGGAAGACTATGTGGCTGACATAAATTTTAGTTTAGAATACTTCATGCTGTCGTGAAGTACCAACATTCCTAGTACTACCGTGTTTCCCCGAAAATAGGACACTGTCTTATATTTATTTTTTCTCAAGAAGACACACTAGGGCTTATTTTCAGGGGATGTCTTATTTTATTAAGTATAATATGCTTGAATGTCAGCCCTGCACACAACCATAGCCACGCCCATCACTAGGTCTTATTATCAGGGTAGGGCTTATATTTAACAAATGCATAGAAATCCTGCTAGGGCTTATTTTGAGGGGAGGTCTTATTTTCAGGGAAACAGGGTATCTGAAGAAATCCATCATTTTCACAGTACAGTAGTAGTTTACAACAGAGAACTTCTACTAACCTGCCCCTTCTACATGTTGCTACGTAGCAGCTTTGTTCTACTCTCAGGTTTCTCAGTCTGCAAAACATGGAAAGGAAAGGTAATCTCCTTTGAACACAATTGTGTACAAATGGTAAAGTCTTCAGGGCTAGCCACCTGATCGCTGCTAAAGACTCCTTTATGTAAAACTCAATGATCCTTTTCTGTAAGGTACAATTAAGAAACTGATCCCTGCCTTCTTTTTGTAGCTAGCTGTTCCCTAGTTTTCATCTGCTGGAAAGCTTGTCGAGTGGAGGGCAACTGTGTGTCTCTCCTGACTCATTTGTTATATTGAATTGGTCAGCGTGTTCAGCTGTCAGAATGTTTTGTCGAAGATTTATCACACATTGGAAATGGAGAATTATCAAAGAATTATCAAAGCACACAGAAGAACCCTGCAAAACAGAAGCCAAAATATTTTTTCACCCTTCAGCATGCCAAATACGGTTTCATCTCACTCCACATTTACTTATGTGGATGGTTTTCCAAGAGCAGCAATGAAGGAACTAGATGAGATCATCAAGTAGAAGGATGTGTCACTGCAGACCAAGCTCATCCACAATCAGAGAATGGGCATGAACTGGTTCATCCAGGTTCATTAACACAGCAGTACAGGTGCTGCTGTTCCCCTCCCCTGCCTCCTCAGTCAATCTAGCCACTCACCTGACCCAGTGTGCTAGCTTCCAGCACCTTCTCAACACAGCTAGAGCACAGACTTCTCTAAGCCTGGCCTACCTCTCTTTTAAGGGGAAGGGGAAAAAAAAGAGAAAATACAATAAATCCTCCTTCCAGGAGGAAGTTTTCAATTTATTTATTTATAGTAGCACCCCTGTATCCGCTGATTCAGTTATCCACAGATGGCGGGCAGCAGTGCAAGGGGCCGGGCCAGCAGTGGTACAGGTCCCAGGCAGCACTCACCTGCAGTAGAGGTGCGGGTGGTGCTTGTGGAAGCAGCCATGCGGCCCCGAAGACCCCACTCGCCAGCCTACCTGCCCGCCAGAGAGGCACGGGTGATGGCGGAGGAAGCGGCCGCACAGCCCCAAAGACCCCATTTGCCCGCCCACAGGAGAGGCGCAGGTGGCGGTGGAGGAAGCGGCCGCACAGCCCGGAAGACCCCGCTTACCTGCCCACAGGAGATGCGTGGGCTGCAGCAATGAAGGAGGTGGCCGCATGGCCTGGAAGACCCCACTCACCTGTAGGAGAGGCACAGGTGGCGGCAGAGGAAGCGGCCGAGCGGCCCCAAAGACCCCGCTCACTCACCCACCCGCCTGAGTTCTCCTCCTGTTTTTACCCCTGGAACCCTTTCCTCTTATCCGCGGATTTCATTATCCACGGGGGGGGAGGAACCAATCCTCCACAGATACGGGGGTCCTAATGTATTTATTTATTTATTTATTTATTTAGGTAGGTAGGTAGAGCACATCTGCACTGCCCTAACTGGGCTTTTTTTTAAAAAAAAAATCACTTCTATACTTCCTCTTCCCTTTCACAGATGAGAAGACAACAATTTTTAGTTTTTTAATGTGTCTGCTTAAGCCACGTAGTGATACTGGAAAACTGAAAGCAGATGGAAAACTGAAAGCAGCAAGCCATTCACTTTGGTTTGGTCCTAGTGATTTTGTGTGATAGAACAAAGCCAAACTGGAGCAATATTACCTCTGCCCGAGAAAGAATAACCAGAAAAAATGTGAGTAGGAATGCTCTGAGGAGTGGGCTGGTTCACACTGGCATTTACATCATGTGGCTGCCGGGAAAAGGAGCAAACCAGCCTGTCCCCTGAGCAGACCAAACCACAAGATAACACCATGCAGTTGCACCTTTATTCTCATTGGAGCTCCTATTCCAGGTACTAGCAGCCAATCAACAGCACTAGTAGTACTGGTTAGTCTTAGATCAGCAACTCTGTAGGAGCAGAGATGGCCTTCCTAACATTTCAATTAGCACTGTCTTTTCATTGAGTTGTAAATTATGTCTAGATCACATTGGGGCTCATTTCCTGGTCTCAGGTGCAAAAGCGTTTGCTTTGCCATCATCTTGTGTTCACTTTGGACAACAAGGGAACCTGTTTCTTTTTCACTTTAATCTTGTGCATTCAGTTCCAAATCCTGTACTTTGCTTGGGCTTGCTTTTAAATACCACAGCAATAGTACACAATCAATTTCTAGAATTACCGCTGAACAGGAAGATGAGGGAGCAGCTGATCTTAGTGCACTGTTTCTAAGCTAAAGATTTGCCCTTGAGCTTCAGTTAAGAATGTGAATTTGGAAACATTTCATCAGGTGAAACCGTAGATATGTATATATTCTTTACAGATGCACCTAACATGAAAAGATCCATCTGTGGGAAAAAGCTGAGAGAGAATGGTTCTTGGTAATAAGGTGATTAATTGCAATGCCTCTGGTTTAGGTTCAAGTTATATTGTTACATTAAAAAAAGCATACACATTGTACTGTAGTTCATATAACCTAAAGACTGCTTTGTGAACTCAGCCATGCAAGTACAGTAACACAATACCTGGACTTTTTTAATTTCCATTGCACACCTTTTCTGTTCAGGATGACAATTTATGTTTTGTTTAAGGTTCTTAAGAAACTTCAGACACAAATACGTTCCCCTTCCTTTTGTCAGCCAATGTTGTCTCTAGTGATAATCCATACAGTGAGACCCTAAACGTTTTGTCCAGCAATGCTTTGGACATTGATCAGAGGTGCACAGCTAGTATATCCACGCTACCTTCTAAACTTCAGAAGCTAAAGAAGATGGATGGCATATTTGCTTTGAACCTTTAAAAAGTACTACTTTTATGTAACAGAAGTTAAGGGGGAAAAAACCTCCTTATGTGTAAACAAGAAACAGGCTAGGAGGTTCCAGATCAATTAAAAATAACCTTCCTGCCAGCATTCTTTTTCACTTTTGGAGTGGTAGATGCACCGGAGAACTAGGAGGGAAGTGGCAGAATGTGGTAACAGATTGGTGGTGGCTGCAAATTTCAGTAATAGCCTGGTCAATATGTAGAAGTGATTTGGCTTAGCTCAACACGGATTTCCAAAATAGGATGGTGTATTCCACGAATGCCTGTAGTTTCTAAATTCTAACCACTCCCCCATTCTAAAGAGAGTGACACTGAAGGCCAACCTGTACATTACAGATAAACCATCTCTTGAAGAGGGAAATCCTTATCTCCACAAAACATCTGATTGTCAAAGAAGGATGCTTTTTTAATTAACTTTGCAACATAACTTGTTTTCATTGTACTCTTGAGAGCTAAACACGTGCTTTGTGAGTCTGATCCCTCCGATGAGAAAGGATACCTAAACTTCATATCTCACATGATTGCAAATGTAATCATGGATCATTTGTACAGATCATTCACATAACCCTGGTGAAAATGGTTAGCGGTAATTTTGGAGGATTGCCTGGTGAACAGCAAACCACACGCAACATTGGTAGCAAGAGGATGTTTAAGTTGGTTTGGCCAAAGGGAAGCTCATGTTTTATCCATGAACTGGGTTGAGTTGAGAGTTTCTCAACTTGTTTACATTCTCAGGGCAATTATGAAAGTCACTGCTTGGAGAAGTCAAAGGACACACTTTTATTTTGTTTTTTAATAAGGTGAAGTGAAAGGCAAGTTCTATTGCTAAGAAAGCTGTTTCCCAGACAAAAGAGAGAACATTGCGTCTTAGCAGATGGGGTGGGGAAATGTTTCTGTTGTCTTTTTAAACAGAGGCATTTAAGGCAAGGGGGGGAGACACATAGAAATAACAGGGGGGGGGGAATCCCTAGATCTTATATCTGTGTACTAAAGGCTTGTATTTCTTGTACTGTATTTGCATTATCACTCTTAATACTATTTGCAAAGGTCCTTCGTTGTCTCAGCCATTAAAAAAACAGCTGAAATACTTTTTGAACTGTACACTGATGCCATTAGCTACAAGGAAACCCATGACCTACAAACAGCCCTTTTTTTAACTACATCATGGGTTGTCTGAGGAATTCTGGAAGCCATGTTCCAAAAACAAACAAACAAAAAATATCACTTTTTGATGCTCTGAAGACAACAAAATATTATACCAAGAATGGACAAGCTCTTGACTCCGGGGGAATTTTCCTGCCAGGATCCATGGCTTTACCAGACTCCAGATTTGGAGAAGAGAATTCTCATCTGGATGTGGTCAGAAGTTTATTTCCAGTTTAAACCAACACCATGCTTCTTGGGTATTTGGAGGAGGAGGAATAACAACCAACACTGCTAGAAGGAGGAGGAGGAAGGAAGGAAGGAAGGAAGGAAGGAAGGGAAGAAAGCTATAGAGCTTTGATTTAAAGCAACTTTTCAAAAACAGGGTGATTCTTTTCTCCAGCAGGTTTTGTGGGGAGGAAGGAGGGGCCTGGCAAAGCAGAGAGTCACAGATTACCCCCTGCTTTATTTTAAAACCCATCAAATGGAAACCTGAAGAAAAATGAACAATAGGGTTATGGAAGGAGAGGTTGCAAAAAAGCAGCTACCGGTAGTAATGGCCAGCTTTGTTTTTTTAAAATATATATTAAGTGGGGCTCTATTGTTATCTGACTGAAGGCAAAGTAGTTGCTACATTAACTGTGTTAATACATTCCAGCTTTTTGCTAGATGTATTTTGCTTTTTTTCCTGTAATACTCCACTTCTCCTCCTGTGAGCACAAACATGGCTTCCCTTCTTTGCATGTTAATCTCCCCTCAGCCTTGTGAAGTAGAAGAGCCTAAGGAGGGGGGCAGCTTGAGTGAGTGAGTTTTATGGCCTAAGGAAAAATATAAGTTGAATTTCCCAGATTTCAACCCAGTACACCAACTAATTTTCCAGGCATGTTTGCCCTTATTATGTAACAGTGTCAGCCAAATGAGGAAAGTATACTCTGCCACTGTTGGGACAAAAATCTGGTCTCTGAAGGTGTTGGTGGCATTTCAAGGGAAGTCTTTCTTGTCATACTGAGGACTTGCTTTCAAATGTAATTGCCACTCTCTTACTGTTGTTCCTGCACTGTTCCATGTTATTTCTTGGTAAGCTTCCTGTGATGTCAAAGATGCTACATACCTACAGTAAATTCTGAGCATGCAGCTCATAAATAACCCCTTCCATCCCTTCCCCCTCCTGCCTTGGAACACCAGAACTTTAAAAAATAACATTTTCCACACGCTTAGGATATAGGACTCCTAATCAGGATTCTTGGCAAATGGTTGTTTGCTCTGAGCTCCACCTACCTCAAGGATTCTGTGTGTAGATACACTAATCTAGGTTTGTCTTTCAGTGTAGGAGCAGCAAATTTATGGAGTAACTACAGAAGTTTTGTTTATAGAGGCACATAGCAGAACCTTGAAACATTGCTATTTTTGGACTATAATTCCCATAATCCCCTTCTACCTGTGCTGTCCAGAGGATGTAGGAGTCATATTTTCAAGGTCTGATGAATGGGCATGGCTTTGATCAGAGCTTTTGTGCAACAGAATTTCTCACAGACCTTGAGAAAATAAGCAAGAACCTAAGTTTCTGTTGAGAGAAAAGGGCCAAATTCCTGTTCCATGGCGTAGTATGTAGCACTACTGCATTTGTGCTCAAGTTAGTAAGTTACTGTTAGAGGAAACCCATATGATTAAATGGAAATTAGGGAGGAATTGACTCACTGTGTAAATCATGGGACTGAAGACCCCAACATCTGTAGGACTTCTGGAGTGGGTCATGCACTTACATGTGCACTGCTGTTCCCATCATCTTTTGAGTCCTGCACACAGTGTTGTAATGGAGTCACTACTTAGTTTAAGTAGAAAGGACTATGATTCCATCCATTACCTTCTTCAGGTTTTCTTTATCCCACTGAGACAACTGCATCTTCCTAGGAACCGTATATTGCTGCAATTAATCTTTCTTGTAATGCAAGTATTTGAGGATCCTCTTCCAGGATACAGAGGTACTGGATAACACTACCAATCACTATGTCAGACTACACAGGGAAGCCATTGAAATCCACAAACATAAGCACAGTTTCAACAAAAAAGAAGAAAGTCTAAAAATCAACAAAGCCTGGCTTCCAGTACTGAAAACTACAGTCTGCAAAAGGTCAAAGGTCAATGAGTCCCACCCAGCCACAAACAACAGTGATCAGTTCACACAATAGAACAGCTAATGACACCCAACAAGGATCGCTGCAACCCCTAATTGCAGTGAAACTTCTTAATCCTTTCATCACAATACAATGGCGCACACCTATTCTGCATAGGAAAAGTTTCCTCTTTCCTGCTACTTAAAAACCCCATAGTCTCACTCACTCTATACCCCAGAGCACAGAGAGAACTTCTAGGTGCCTGAGCTCCTTGCCCTCTGAAGATGCTAGCCACAGAGACTGGCAAAACGTCAGGAAGAAAAACTTCCAGAACAAGGCCAAAGAGCCCCAAAACTCACAACTATTTGAGGATCATTTGCTCTTGAATGGGCAATTAAGAGCCATCAACTTTGGAAAAGACTTGTCCCTAACTCATTGGCATGAACTGATCCAGCTGTCTTCTTATGGGGAGCTCCTTTATGCGTAGTATCTGGCTGTACAAGGTGTCCTTACGAGCACCAGTACGGTACTTCGAAATTTACCACCATAACATTACTTGCATGCTTTCAAGCCAGCTTCCTGAATAGAGCTTCTCTGCTGTGCACCATGGCAGTTCTGTCAGTCATAGACAGTTGCCAACAAAGTGTGGCAGCATTCACAGTATCAGTGACGTAGTGGCTCCTGGAAGACAAAACTGTAGTACTGTACTCATAATTCTCAATAATTCATCCTCCCAATTCAGAATGAAACATTTCAAATGTTTTCTCTCTGCTATGTAAGATTGTAAGCCAGGTTGCTGGTGTGTGTGTGTGTGTGTGTGTGTGTGTGTGTGTGTGTGTGTGTGTGTTGTGTTGTGTTGTGTTGTGTTGTGTTGTGTTTTTTGGGGGTGTTTTGTTGCATTTTTCACATTTCAGCTGCTTTTTTGCAGGGGTCAAAAACAAATACTTTTAGCATGAATATTTAGTGATTGAAACATAAATACGTGCCAAATATTGGTTGTTCTATACGAAATAAAAGGTTCTGTTCCCCCCCCAAAAAAACTCACATTTATCTATCTATTTATTTATTTATTTAGCTGTTGGTCCTTTCGGTCATATGAAGGAGCAAACATTTTTGCAGTAGTTAACAGTTTCCATGTGGTGCCTCAATACAGCAAGATACGATTGTTTATAGGGGTGAGAAAATTTGGACCTACTCATTATATGCTTAGTCAGGTTTAGTTACAAAACTAAAGGAGACTCCATTCTCATTAACCAAACCTGAACTGAGATCTTTAGGACTGTCTCTGCCTATCCACACACCACCCACACCCACACCTTTAACTCTAACCCTGTTCTTCTGAGACCCTTCTTGCTCTTTAATCACAAGAAGTGAGGCTCAGCCTGTTCTAGGATCTCTGCCATAATCTTTTAACTTTTAATTACCAATCCTGAAAGGGGAAGGATTGGATAATTTCTTTTAGACTTGTTAGAACTTCCCAGACACCACATAAAGAGAAAACATCTTCCAATCCCATAGGAGCGCATAGGGAGTATCCAAATATGGAGAAAATGGTTTCAATTTGAAAAATCTAATTTGAGAACCCAATGTTTGGTCTAAATATGCCCTCAGAACATTTAGCTCTCCCCCCCCCCAGACCTCATTTAGTGGACTAATATGACAACAGAAAGCAGAACCCTGCCATTTGTGACCTCTGAGGACATATTCATAGCTGGGGCATGAAGTGTTGATCTGCTAGCCGTAGAATACAGTTCTTTGTTACAGTATTGCAGAAATGGAACTGCAGTGCATAAACCAGTGTTGCCTCCCGAACCAGGAAACACTGATTGATGGATTAATGGATTTGGACTACAGTTTCCAAACTATCCAGCCTGCAAGGCCAACAGTCATTCTGGCTTGGGATTCTGACAGTTGTAGTTCAAGGTGTACAGTATTCTTGCCAAGTTCCTGTTATTGTGGTCATTTCTCGCTGCAAACATACAAGGCAGACTTTCTGAACCTGGAGCCCTCCTAATCTGTTGAGCACTGAATGCCCATCACCCTCAGTCAGCACCTGATCTTTCACTAGATGTGTGCTATGTATATCACTTCAGATAATGGCTGAGTTCAGAGTTTCTGAACACATCTCTTAAAATAGCAAGCCTGAGAAATCTACAATAACATTGCCATGCAAACTCCAATGTTCTGTCCTTCCCCCCTTCTTTTCTTTCTTTTTTTTAAAAAATGACATTGTGGATGCCCTGCTTTACTGAACTGTGCCTTCGGTCAACTCTCTAACATATTTAAAGAGGAAAAAGTTTTTAGTGATGCTGATGAGTTGCATTTTTAAAACTGAAGGGCATTTTTGCAGTTGCATAACTATGCACACACCCGGCTCTTCCTTGCCACTGGTAGCCTAACTAAGGGCTGATGGGCAGTAGTTCAAAGTAAATATCCCAATATTTGATTAAAGCGCTCCCCCTTCCAGAAACCCATAGATAATCTTGTTCTATTTATGACTTGTACTTTCTCACTTTGTGCTACATTTTCTAAGAACTCTCAGTTCATTTCCGTCTGCTGATGTCAACGTTCCCAATTTTCTCTGCTATCTACCAGATTCTCATTTATGTTAATCGTCCTTAGTTATCCTTTGATCCTTCTGTTGTGCTTCCTATCCCTAGGATAATTCGGAGAGCAATATTGTTTGGAACCATGGATTCCTTTTTTATATGATTTGTCTCCTCCCCTGTTTTAAGAGTCACATCACTACACAAAACTGAATGATTTCATTCAGTATAAGACAGTCGCCCTCACATACTGGATAATGGTAAAACTATTTTTAGAAAGATACTTGAAAATTAAGATAGAGCTTAGACCAGAACTTTTTTTATTAAATATAGTAGACATTAATATTTCATATGACCAGAGATATGTACTTCACCATGTAATTGTTGCTGCAAGGATACTGTATGCGAAATCCTGGAAACAACCAAATGTGCCAACAGAGAGGAATTTCCACGAAAAGATAAGAGAATGCATTGAAATCGACAGACTCTCCGGCTTTTTAAAGGGAGACTACAATGAGATTTCTCGGAAAAGATGGCAAGAAGTTACAAACCTATTAGCACTGTGATAATATTTGGTGATCTATTAATATGTTAAATCGCTATTTTTTGCTTGATATATTCAATGTAAATTTTAAACTGTACTCCTTTTTCTCCATACCCTTCCCCCTTGCTCCCCCCCTAAAAAACCCAATAAAACTACTCAATTCAATTCAAAAAAAAAAGACAGTCGCCCTCAAATCAATCCCTTTTAAAATTTGTGCATGGTTTTGTCTAGTATAAAGAACAATTATGGGTTCTCAGTTGTAATTCTGCACATCAGAGATGAAGAAGCTTTCATGGCCTGGGGGCCAAATTACCGTTTGATCAATGTTGTGGGAGCTTTATGCCAGCTGCAGAAGAGGCAAGGACAGAGTAGGCAGTGCCAGAGCACAGTGGAAAAGGCCAAATAAAATTATTGCCAATTTGAACATTTTCCCACTAAGTGGGCTCAGTTTTGTGCACATTTACACTGGAGTAAAGCCCAGTGTGACAGCTTTCCCCCTTGCAAAATGCAGCTCAGTTCTGTGCAAGTTTTCCTGATGGAAAGAACTGTTGAGTTTTAAGCAGCGTTTTTCAAGTTAGCATGTTTGGAAGCAAATCCTGAACACTGTGGGCTTGCCACTGAGTCTAAACAGACCCATATATGACACCACTATAAAAGAGTTATAGAAAAAGGAAGATTGTACAGTATTTCATATTTAGATCCTAGATATATTTACTTCTAATATGAAATGTATTTTCTCCTATATGGGTTAATTAATAGACCTTTCCCCAGAATAGATGGATCTAGGTATTCTGGATTTTTATTTAGCTTGTGCATCTTCCCCATGTTTTTTTCTGTTTTCTTTTTTAATATCTAGACCAGTGATTCTCAACCTGTGGGTCCCCAGGTGTTCCTGGACTGCAACTCCCAGAA
>JAHTLZ010000275.1:5465370-5508007 GCA_023846285.1 Phrynocephalus versicolor | reverse complement strand
GAGAGAGAGACAGTATTTTTAAAAGCAAGTTGACATAACTTTTTGCTTCTGTCGGGTGCCTATTTTAGGAACTGGACAATAAAGTTCAGAAAAGAACAAGGAGTCTGAAAGCCAGGAATATTTTTTCCTTTTTGCTCCTATGTAGTGTTTTTGTTTTACTTCCTGAGCTGCAGCAGCTGAAATAATTTTTATTGTTTTATTCTCGCTCAATACAGACACAGAAACATGTTTTCTTTGGCTTGGATCTTAAAAAGCCCACCTGACAAGAGCGGAATTTGTCTAAGAGGCATTTGAGGTTGTGTGAATTGATTTCCAGTTAATTTTTTCCCTATGTGCCATTAGCAACGTAGGTGGAGTAATGCTCCCATGACATAAAATATGAACTGTATTGAATTTAAACTAGACTTCCGGCTGGGAAGAGCATGTCTGAGTATTATGAAGTTATTCAGAGTGTAAATCTGGCTTTATTAAGTCCATTCAAAGTGCCCACTCAGCCCAGCTACTCAGAGAACTGAATTACAATGGTATTCAATGTTACTTGATCCTAATCTACACTTAAGACTTATTAAAGACAATCTAAAAAAAATGCACTGAGCGCCTTATTCTCTAGGCAGCAGGTTTTTCTAAAACACACTTCTGCCCAAATTCAGCAAATATTCTGTATATGTCTTAACCAGGAGCCCAAATTCTCTACCCAGTTGTTCCAAATCATAGGTTTTTCACACGAAATCTTAAAATCTTGTTTTCTGGTTTGGGTGCTATACTTTTCCTAGAGACAGCTTGCTAAATGTGTTTTAAATTAGGCATTTAATTTAATTCTGTATTAATGGTTGAGGTTTTTCTGTGGTATAATGGTACTCTTCTGTTTATTATTAGTGAGACTACTTAGGTCCAACTTGGTGACAAAACTGGAATATGACTCCAATAAATTAATTGCTTACACGTCTCAAGCCCTTTATTTGGCAGCTAGTTAATACAAGACCTCAGAAGTGAGAGCAGAATTCCCACACTGGCTGCCCCTGTTCACATGGCTGAAGGTTTGCCCACAGCAGCAACTAAAGCTACAGTTCATCTCTGAACAAGACAGAAAAAATGTTCTAGATGTCTCTATCAAATCACTGTTGCTCCAAAGCTTATTCACACATATCAGGATGCAATGGTATCCATCCATCCATCCATCCCATCCATTCATACCCCACCTTTCTCCTTAAAGGTCTTACAGAAGAAGATGGGGCTAAACTGGCCTTCTGTGAAAGGGAGTTCCAAAATCTGGGAGCAACAACAAATAAGGACCTCCCTCAGGTCCACACCAAGCACCCTTGTGAGGATGGTGGGACTGAGAGAACAGCCTCCCATGATGATCTTAACACCCAGGTAGGCTCATATAGGGAGAGGCTATCTTTTAGATAGCTTGGACCCAAGCCATTTAGGGCCTTATAGGTTAAAACCAGCACTTTGATTTGTGCCTGGAAACAGATCAGCAGCCAGTGGAATTGACATAACTGGGAAGTTACAGTGGAAGCATGACATACGAGATTAATGCGTTCCGAGTGCATGCTTTTAAGTCGCTAATCTTGTAAATCGGGCAGCGGTTTCCCATAGGAATGCTTTGAAAATCAATTAATCCATTCCAGAGGGATAGGATTTCAATGCATTCCTATGGGAAACCGCTTTAAACAACACCCACCTTTTCCCTGCGCCGCGGGAGGAGGGGTCGGGAGAAACTGTGCAATGTTTGAAATGACTTTTATCCACCAAGGGGAGGGGGTCGGGAGAAGCAGCATTATATGTTTAAAATGTCTTTTATCCATTGAGGCAAACGTTTACCTCTCCATCACGGGGGAAAGGTGGGCATCACGGGGGAAAGGTGGCTCAAAGACATTTAAAATGATCCCCCGTTTCTCCCCCCCCAGCACGCCATCGTTAGTCGGACACACCCTATCTTGCTTGTAAGGCAGCGGGGGGGGGGGGACAACGGAAGCATGCTCGGAAGTCGAGATTCTCAGTTGTCGGAAGTCGGGGTACCACTGTATATGTTCGCTGTAGCTAGGCCCAGTTAACAGTTTGGCTGTGGCATTTTGGACCCACTGGAGTTTCCGAACAGTTTCCAAAGGCAGACCCACATAAAGTGTGTTACGGTAATCCAGCAGTTGTTCTGCTAGATCTCACTGCTTGCAGCAGAATGAGCAGTCTCCATTCCTCCTGCTGTACCCTTTATGCCCTGACAAGCTGAATGCCTACTGGCATCATGGAGGGACACATCAGAAGGAAATGCAACATTTTGCTAGTGCTAGAGAGAGAAACACCATTGACTCTTGACCACAGAGGCGTAGCAAGGATTTGGAGCGCCTGGGGACAAAGTTCAATTTTGTGCTACTCCTGCCGCCCACCCCCCACCACATTGTACCCACCCAGCAACAGGGGCCCAATCCTATGTGTTCAGGGCAGGGGTGCGTGCCCAGGGGCGGACGGGCAGATAGGTGTTTGTGTGTGTTTGTGCGTGTGCATGCGCACGGATACACGGTAGGTCACCGCACTCCCCGCTTGCCTGCCTACCTGCGTGCTTCGCCGCTCGTCGAGTGGAGGCAGCGGAGGGGGTCCTGTCGCCAAGCCTTAGCCGGGGGAACAGAGGACTGCTGGCGGGAGGGCACACGGCTTCTTACTCCTGCTCCCCCTCCAGGCACCCCCAGATTGCTGCACCCTCGGGCAGATGCAACCTTTCCCCCCCCCCAGTACACCCTTGCCTGACCCGTGACTAGATCAATGGGTTACATTAGTGAAATAAAAAAGCAAGCAAAGTGTTCTGCTTATATAGTGCCCCATAGTGCTTAAAGCACTTTCTGGGCAGTTTACACTTTAATTATGCAGACTACACAAATCCTCCCCAGTAAGCTGGGTATTCATTTTACCAACCTCAGAAGGATGGAAGGCTGAGTGAACCTCGAGCTAGCTACCTGGGATTGAACTCCAAGTCATGAGCACCGTTTTGGCTGCAGTATAGCAGTTTAACCACTGTGCCATGAGGACCTTTGCACTGAGACTCACAATAGTCTTGTGGTTGTATTAGGGTGCAGGCAGATAGATACGGTTATAGAATGAGCAATCTCATTCTGTATTTATAAAGGACAGGCTTTCTACTGACAGTTTTTAATGAGAAGCAGGCAGTTCCTCCATGTTCAAAGGCACTCTGTTTTGTTTCTGAATATTTTTATAGTAAAGAAAACAAAAAGCAAAAGTAAAAAGTGCTGCTTGTATGCCGCCCTATAGCATTTAAAGCACTCTCTGGACAGTTTACAATTTAATTATGCAGGCTACACATTGCCACCCACCCAGTAAGCTATATACTTGTTTGACCAACCTTGGAAGAATGGAAGGACGAGCCAACCTTGAGCCAGCTACCTGAGGCCATTGGGATTGAACTCAGGTTCAATCAGCAGATTCTGAACTGAAGTACTGAAATATAAACACTGTGCTACAAGACACCTTAAATTTTTTTTCTCCCACCTTTCCAGCTCACTGTGAGATACTCAAAGTGACTCACGTCAGCATAATTTAGGAACGGTCACATTATGAATGGAAAACACCTAGCAGCATACTATTGAGCTGTCTGTTTAGGAAACACTAAAAGATTGTCACCTGAAATAACAAGTTACTTTGGCTTGCTATTGAAATGGAAACGGCCAATCAGATCTCCTAGGGGCAGAGAGTTCCAGAGCCTAGATTCCACTCCAGAAAAGAAGAGTAGAATCTAGACCAGTGATGGCAAACCTTTTAGAGACCGGGTGCCCAAACTGCAATTCAAAACCCGCTAATTTTTTTTTTGCAAAGTGCCAATACAGCAATTTAACCTGTATACAGGTGGCTATGAAGGGGCGATGCCGGGTGTCCACAGAAAGGGCTCCAAGTGCCACCCTTGGCACCCATTCCATAGGTTCGCCATCCCTGATCTAGGTTATCTTGTCATCACCCCTGCTTTTAATGGCAGAATATAGAGTGAAGCTCCATCTTGTCCCTGAAAATTTGACTGAACATATGAGATTGATGCAAGATGAACTCGTTTCAAGGAGTGTTCACCCAGCAACTCAAGAATTTATAAATAATAACCAGCACTCAGAACAGGTCCTGGGTAAAAATCTGGCTGTTCCTTCCTTACAACACAGAAAACTCTGAGCACCGTGAAAGGGTAGGCCTGCATAGAGACTGCTACGTTAATACAGCTGTATTAATGCTGCATTCATAATTTCTCATCTTCGGTTCTGTGTGTGTGTGTGTGTGTGTGTGTGTGTGTGTTTATATGTGTGTGTTTTAAGTTTCTAATCAGATTTATACAGAGATTTGCAAATATTCTAAAAGATGGATCGAGGGGAATGACAAGAGCAAAATTCTGACACATCCTTCACTCTCAAGTTGCCATCATTTATAATCTTTCCATAACTGTTTCAGAAGTACACATCTTCTCCACATTTGGTCAAATGGTATCATTAAAGCCACTTTCTAAGAGTGTGTTAGGTGGGCTTTGAACAATATCCATACACATGTACATTCCATTCTCAGTTTATCTTAAAGCAAAAGGGGTGGGTGGGGGGAGAGAGAGATGTTCTGCAGAGTTCTTTTCCAAACATATTTCTTTTTTATGAGCATTCCAAAGAGTGTGGCGGCTAATCCATAGTTGTTTTTCCATGTTGCAATGAACCACGAAGGCAAGCTACACAAGAACTGATTCCTTACACTGATATGTAAGGAATAAGAGAATGTTAAAAGACCTGGCTTTTATACGAGAGAAGCGTACTTTCTCATTTCTCAGGTGAGATGGACTGTCTCAACATGGCAGGGCAACCTGTTGAGGACCCCTTCAGCTTCTGTTAGAATTCTCATTTCCAGTATGAGAGCAAGACACCACGTATTTTTAAAAATTGTGCTTTGATAACAGACACAAGATGTCCCTGCCATATTTTCCCTTTGTAAAGCTAACCTTGCACATACATCAAGCCCACATCCAGTTACCAATTGCTCACAAAGGCCCACACGTGTCAATGACACTTACTCTCAACTAAATTTAAGATAGATGCTCACTTAACTTCTAACAGTTGAGGAAATTAATTATTTCATGAATGGAAAACCATCAAACCCTTTACCTGTAGCCATCAGCATCTCAAAAACCTTGGGCAGGTCCATTGAAGCCATTAAATCAGCAGGGATATAGTTCAATAAATGTTGGGAGGATATGGGCTCAGTACATTCCAACCCTTTTAAAATGCTAATTACCCATCCCAGTGGAATTTCTCAGAGTTAAACGAAATCTGGCTTTATGGAAATGCAGCAATTTTTTTAAAGGTTATTTGGAACACTGTGTTCAAATAAATTGAAAATAATCTCTCTCTTAGACCCAGAGCAGAGTTGGTGACCCAAGAGTATTATTATTATTTTTAATTTTCCATTCAGGAGCATCCCAGTGCTTTTTAGAACTCTCCTGCTGTGCTGTGAGGCTGAAGCCCACTGTTGTCACTGGCTGACCTCTGCTTATAAGTACATGGGAACTTTGCTGAAACTCTTCACATGGCTGAAGATTTGGGGGGGGGTGGAACTCACTTCCTGCCTTTGCTAACAAGTATGTGCACATTGGCAGCTTGCTTGCAAGGCTTATCTGCACATTTCTAAAACATGTGGGCACAGCCTGGGGGCGGGGGGGAGTTACCTTCCTGGGCTGACTAGGCAGGGTGGCCCTGGAGTGGTAGTTAAAAAGGTAATTTTTCTAAGCTTTGCATACATACAATGTCAGCCTGAATATATTAGTTATTAATTAGAACAGTTTCTGGAGGGAAATTAGGAAAGGAGAAGCAACCCGGGTAAGGTATACCTAGCCCTTTTTGCCACTGTCTGGGAGAGTGGTTCCCACCCTCAGGCCCCCAGATGTTCTTGGCCATCACTGATAATGGCGAGGGCTTCTGGGAGTTTTTATCCAAGAGCATCTGGGGACCCAAGATGGAAAAGCAAGTCATTGCACTTTTGTTGCATGTATATAATATAAGCCAAATGGAATACAGTATTGTTGTTCTCTAATATAAACCTCCAGGTGAAAAATGTGTAGCACAATCTAGTGGATTTTTAGAAGATAGCTTCTCAGATCACTAGATCTGAGTGTGGCAAAAGAGCTGATGATTTGCACACTTAGCAGCTCTGGAGCAGATTAATTTCTTTCCACTGAATGTTGGTAAAAGCTCTATGAAATATCTTTTGGTTTAGCAGGCCATGATACAACCAGATGCATCTCGAATGGCCCTTATGTTCAATTAAGTATATTAAGAGAGAACACCTGAGTTACCAGGTGCGAGATGGAGCATCTTTGTATGCCCAAATATGAACCAAAACATATAGTTTTCACATAATGGTAGTTGGAATCACAGGGACATGCATATGACTGTTGATCATGTTTTTTTCACTGGACATAGATCTGAACACGCTGGCATAATATAAAGTGATGCCCACATAAATGTGCTAGGATTACTCCATCACTTGTGGAATTCCCAGTTCAACCATTGCACAACATGTCAGTGGAAGTGCATTGTGGGTAGCAATTCCACCTTGGTGCTGTTGTAACTACTGTGGGCCTAATGTCAAGTTACACCCATGTAGCCAAGTAAGAGGATTCTGCCCGTTAATTTGATGAAATCTGATTGTTTATTTTGGTGACCTTAATCTTTCTCTCTCTCTCTGAAACAGTGCATAGGAGTAGCAGAAGCAGGGAATGCTACACAATCTTCGTTCTGATGAGTGTTGCAGGCTAGAACTTTGATGAGGGCCCCTGTTGAAAGAGGCAGCTGTAGAGGCAAACTAGGCATCACAATAGCTGATCTGTATACAGAGTCTAAACAGCCACAAACCATGCCCTGTAGTTAGCATATCATTAGAGGAAGAAAACACATTGGTATTTTAGTTCAAGCTGCATGTCTCGACAATCAGAATTCAGACTGAGCTGGTATTTAACTCCTGATCACTTACAAGCCAATCCAGACAATTTTGCAACGTAAAAGAGAGGTTGAAACGTATGTGGGATTGACAATCAAGCAGCTTTGAGCATTTAAGGAATTGCTGCTCCTAACAGCAAGCTCTCTGGAACATCTAGTTTTGACTTAGCATCTCTTCATAATAATGCAGGAAAGGAGTCCACCTCACCTCTCTGCTGTTGGATTTCCCTCCACGAACAAAGGTAGATCCAGATTGTGATTTTGTGAGGAAAAGTGAAGCTACAGGGAATCCTCTGTTCTCTTTCCCGTGTGCCTGTGGTGTGTTTCAATGGACAACCCTCCCTGTTCTTCTAGGGAACCTGCAGAATCCACACGGGGCACCCCTAGCCATATACAGATCTAGGGAAAGTGACTTGTTTGGACCAGAACTTCTCACTGGAGATATGCTGGATGTGCAAGTTAGGCAAAACTCTTCCCATCATCTCTGCCTTTTCTTCTCTTCTCTTTCTTCATGGGATTGGATTTACAGGCCCCTTCCAACTTTACTATTCTAGGATTCAGTCTCATACCGACATTATGAGTATAAGAGAGCTGACCTCTTGAAATGTCTCATAAATGCTGAATGATGGTATTATTTTGGGACGCTGGTTCATAAAAATAAAACATATTGGGTGGATCACATAAGTGAAATATGTGTTTTGTGTAAAACTACGTTTAAAAAAATAAACGCTGCTTGGATCTTTCTTCATGATTTTTGCTGTCCACCCTCATCTAAAAATGAAGGCAACACAGTTCAGAAGAAAGGCACTTCGTTTGCATGCGTTTATTACTGTATACTTACAAAGTCTAATGTATCTGTGCAGTTTCAGTCAGAAGCAGGAAATGTTTATTCAAGCCATAATGGGTGGGACAGTGGCCGCAGTTTTCAGTAATTTTAAACAAACTCTTGGAGCATCCTGTTTAAATAGTTAAGCAATCAGTTTTATGCTGGCTGGGAAAGAATTTCATACCTCTACAGTTTGAATAAAGCATCTTCTTTACAAGCTGTGTGAATGATACAATATATTTTGTCTGGTTTCAATAAGTCTCCTTCTTGAGGTTTGCATTTGTTGCGGAAAACACACTTTTGCATTTTATCAACCAGCACAAGTAGAAGCACAGATGTTGTATCCTGTTAGACACCGTATTCTCTGTGTATCAGACAAAAACAAAACAAAGGCAAACAAGCAAGAGACAAAAATGTTGTGGTATTTTAAACCCCAACGGTTATATTTTAATGTGAACTTTCATGGATCATGTCCAGTTCCTCATATAGAAGAGTGAGATTATATGACTGTCATATTTATACATGACCAGGTGGGGATATAGATAATGGATAAAGTGAGAATGGTTTATTAGTAAAGAAATCAGGATATCAGGCTGTGAATAAACGCCATTATCAGTCTGCAACGTCACACCAGCATGGTTGATGCAAGTGGCAGACTGTAGGAATCAATGTAGAATTTAATATTTGATGAAGATTGAAGAGCCCTTGATTGATATTCAGTCCTTTTAACTGAGTCTCTGCTATTCAAATATTCCGTATCTCAACCGTTTCTCTTTCAAGTGTCACTTTGTACAGTTCCCTCCCCCGACAAAAAAATATGAATTCCAGGTCATTTGAAAGAGTGTCCAGGTAGACTAAATGTTCTGAAATGGATCTTGGTAAGTAGCTATCCCTGATGTCAGATTTCTGTCCATTAATTGTTTTTTGTTGAGATAGGCTTGTTTGTTTTATGCAGAATGCAGAAAGACCTTGGCAAAGCATTGCAAAGATTACTTTAGGAGAACATGTAAACCCGCCTTGGATGCTATTTGTGACTTTGTCAGGCCTTCTAATTATGTTGCTAGAGTAGATGAGCAGTCAAAGCTGGCATCTGGGTTTATAGAAGGGTTTAGTTCCTATCTTTGTATCAATGTTGTATAGTCTGTTGTGTGTCAATAGCTGCTTGAGATTGGTGGGGGGGGGGTTAACTTGCAAGCAGGTATAGGCCTATCCCCAAGGACTTGGAAGAATCATAGAATCATAGACTTGGAAAAGACCTCGAGGGCCATCCAGGTCCAACCCCCTGCCATACAGGAACCTCCATCACAGTACTCCTGATAGATGGCCATCCAGCCTCTGCTTAAAAACCTCCAAAGAAGGAGACTCCACCACTCTCCGTGGCAGCATATTCCACTACTGGACAGCTCCAACCACCAGGAAGTTCTTCCTAATGTTCACATTGAACCTCTTGTTCTGCAGTTTGAGAGCGATGTATTCCTGTCAAGAATTGGTTGAATGTTGTTTATGATCCATGTGAGTGGTCTGAAGGTGACAACTAGTAATGTTCAGTTAGTTTCTCTTCTGGGTCTGTCTTGTAGTAGATTGTTTGGGGTATTCATCATCCTTGGTTATTGTTCTCTAACCATATTCAATAAGCTGCCTAGATGCCCTAAGCGTATTGGATCTTGCCTGATTTTGGAAACTAAGCAGGGTTGGCCCTGGTTAGTTCTTGGATGGGAGACCATCAGGAAATACCAGGTGCTATAGGCACATGGAATAGGAACTGGCAAACCACTCCAGTATTTCTGCCAAAAAATCTCCATGGACATGGGGTCACAAAGGGTCAGTCACAATTGTAACAACACAATTGTGACCGACTCACAACCATATTCTATGAATATTCTAGTGTGAAAAGTGCCTTTTGTGAATCCTGGAGTTTGAAGACTGTATCTTGTGGTATGAGCAGCTGTTATTATATTATCCAACAACTTGTCTGTAGACAATAGAGTTTTTGGTGAGCTTAGGAGGGAACTTGTAAGCTTTCAAGCATCAAATTCAAAAATTCCGAGTTTCATGCAATTAATTCACATTTCAAATGCTTTTAACATTGGTTGTCTGCATTCAAATTCACCGTTACATAGAATCATAGAATCATAAAATCATAGAGTTGGAAGAGACCTCAAGGGCAATCCAGTCCAACCCTCTGCCATGCAGGAACCTCCATCACAGTATTTCTGACAGATGGCCATCCAGCCTCTGCTTAAAAACCTCCAAAGAAGGAGACTCCACCATTCTCCGTGGCAGCATATTCCACTGCTGAACAGCTCTAGCCGTCATGCAGTTCTTCCTAATATTTAAATGGAATCTCTTTCTGTAGTTTGAAACCATTGCCCCTAGTCTCTGAAGCCATGAAAAACAAACCTGTTCCCTCTTCAATATGATATCCTTTCAAATATTTAAACATAGCTATCACATCCCCTCTCAGCCTTCTTTTTGAAAGGCTAAACATTTCCAGCTCCCTAAGCCATTCCTCATAGGACATTTCTTCCAGACCTTCAACCATCCTGGTCGCCCTCCTCTGTACCCGCTTGAGGTTGTCAACATCCTTTTTAAATTGAGGTGCACAGAACTGGACACAGTACTCCAAGTGAGGTCTGACCTGAGTGGTACTATTACTTCCTTTGATCTAGACACTATGGTTCTGTTGATATATGTTATATAGTATAACCATAAACACAGAGGACTATCCAATGTGTATTCTCAAAGGCAAATTTACATTTTTATAGATTATTGTCCAATATATTTCATCTTAGAGAAAGTCTTCCAGGTCATATTTATACTGAATTCTATTAGATGGCTTTGTTCCCATTGTTCATTCAACCAAATTCCAAGTCATTCAATATTTGTCAATGCTCCACACATTTCTTTTGAATCTCTAAGTGCATTCTTGTCTATTATTGATTACAGTAGTCAGAACTCATAATGTTATCATTACATTCACCAAATGCAATACTCGTTTAAAGAAGTAACCAAATAATAACTGCTTTTCGTGAAGAAAATAATATTTATTTTCTTCATGAAAAGCAGTTTGACTAGGATTGCTTTCAAGGAAATAGTGTTTGGCCTTCAGCTACCAGAAACTTTTCTTCTTAAAATTTTGAAAAAAATGTTTTCATAATTGTTTTCATTACAATTGTATTGCATTTTATTATTTGATAAAATTATTTGATAAATAATTTATCAATTATTGGCAACCTTGTGAATGAATGACTTCCAAAAGGTCCTATTATTAATGATGCTGCTCAGGTCTTGAAAACTGAAGGTTGTGGTGTCGTTTATTGGGTCAATGCACCTAATGTTCATTCTTCCTTTCTCTCTCTTTTTTAACTACCCCTTCACTTTTTGCTAGCACTACTGTATTTTCCCAAGGATTATTTTCTTACAATATGTCTGCAATACAGCTTCCTCGTTTTAGTCATTTTAGTTTTGAATGAGAATTGAGCCTTGATTTGATCTGGAATCCATCTATTTATCTTCCTGATAGTTCATGATATCTTTAAAGCTGTCCTCCAACACCACGTTTTGGTTAAGTTGATTTTAGTCTTGTCTTTCTCCACTGCTCAGCCTTCACTTCCATTCATAGATTATACCTTACTCTGAATGCTCTTGGCTTTGATCTCCAACAGCATATCATTAGGTTAAGGATCTTTTCTAGTTTCTTCATAGCTGCCCTTCCATTTCGTAGAAACTTAGAACTACAAAGGTGAAAGGGACCCTATGGGTTATCAAGTAGAGCCCCTGTCAAGGAGGCAGAGTGAGGAATTGAATTCATACCCCCCTGACTCCGGAGCCAGATACTTAAATCACTGAGCTATCCAGCAGTTTCCCTTCTAGTTTCTAGTCTCCTTTTTACTAATGGTTAGTCTAACATATCGATCACCTTTAACACTGTTGATTTTATTGCTGTTGATTTTAAAGTAACTCAAATCTTCCATAGCGATTATTTTTTTCTTCATATTCAGCTGTAATCCTACAGTTGGAATTTCTACTTTCACCTTCAACAGTTGAAGCAAGTCATTGTTGCTTTCTCTAAATAATGTGGTGTCCTGTTCATAAACTTTAATAACTAATGTCTGTGAAGATTCTCAGTCATCCAGGTGAGGTTATCTGGAATTTAAGTTATGGCAACCGGACTTCGTTTCTTGAGAGATCAAAACGTTTTGCTGCTCATCCAAACAGCTTCGTAAGACAGATGAAGACTCAAATTCCAATTAAATTGCTGACGTTTCTTCCATCACTTTTCACTCGTTTTTAATCTGAATCTAGTCTAAATTTCTGTATGATATGTTCAGGCTATAGAGAATAAATGCACAGGAGAATAAATGCACCCTTGCTAGTTGGAAACTATTCTGTTATTCTTTATTCCATAACTGACCTTAGCTTCTTGCCCAGATGGCAGTTATGCTTAAGGAGCATTAAATGTTGTGGCACACACCCATTTTTTTTTAGAACAATCCCTAGCAATACAACTTACAGGAATAATTTCTAAGTGAGATGGGGGAGAAAGCTGTTGACACAGTTTGCTCAAGTTTAAGGACTTGTTGGAATCAGGAAAAAAATTCTTCACACCCATTTGTAGAAGAAACATAAAACCAGGGGGAAATGCCACTTGGAGAATGGAGATAAGTCTTATCAGCTGTGAATTCTAGTTATCGAGGTGTGTGTGTGTGTGATGCTTTTCCTGATTTGGGAGCTTGAACCCTGCACACAAGGAACTCCAAGCGTCTTGGACTGGGTGGTGGCAAGGTTGCTTGCCTGACACACTGCACGGACACATGTCTCTGATGTGAAAGTAGGAAACACATTGCGTGATATAGTCTAGCTTTGAGATATTTCAACTCATCAACCTGTCATCAGCTGTTCGGTCAGGCCTCCCTGCTCTCCAAGTTTAGCTGAGAGACAAGCCAGATTGTCCCCTGGGCTTCTCACTAGCAGTCTCTCGAGCTTGGAAATGTTATTCTGTGAATTACAAATCCCTGATTCTTCTAGCCAGCAACTGTCCTGCTGGCTAGGGGAATTTGGAGTTTGTAGTCCAGAAAAAAAAATCACTTTCCACACTCAAGCAATCTCCCCGACCTGCCCTCTTGCTCACTGCTATATATTCCTCATGCTGTAACTGAATACAAAGTCTTTAAACCAAACAATGGGAAAACAAACAAAGGCAAATTTAGTTCTGCAGAGATCCAGGGGCCAAAAGGGGGATTAAAAAGAGAAAAAAAGTATTTTTTTCCAGCTCACTTTCTCATACCGAAAACAATGCATCAAAGGCTCTACCTTTTGTCTGGAATTTACATGAAGGTTCATTCTCTCACTGATGGTATCTTTCCATGTGTAAACATTGCATGCTTAACGGGCAATCTTGGGTCCAAACAAAAACCCAGGGGCACAAATATTCATTCTTCTTTGCAGGAAGCTGTTGGTCATCGCCCATAACTTTTTATGAAGAATGCCTGATTCCAAGTTTGGTTTACATTTAAGTGGTCCTGGAAGCAATGATAATACAGACACTTTCTCATAGGGGAGAAGGGTGTGTTTTGAGCAGTGCTTTGGAATGTTGCTTACATAAGAACCTAAGAACATAAGTACAGCTTTGCTGGAACAGACCACAGCTAATCGAGTCCAGCATTCTGTCTCACACAGTGGCTCACCATTTGCTTCAGGGTATCCCCAAGCAGGTGTCTTCACCTGCTTAAGATTCCCTGCAAATGGTATTGAGAGATATCCTGCCTCTCTCTCCAACCCGGAGGTTGCCCTTAGGCATCCATAATGACTACAATTCTCAAAACCACCCCCCAGGCAGCATTGTCAGTTGCCACTGGGAGATTATGAGAAATGTTGGTTTTCCACACTCTGGTTCTCAGGAAGCCACAAGTGCTGAGGCATAAGAGCAAAGTATTTGGACTGTAACACAGAGAATATTCAAAGGGAATGCCTCCATATAGATCAGTGTAATTTTTTGGTTTCCCACCCCCAGCAACCAATACATTGATGACTGCGAAATATCAGTATTTTTTTTTTTGATGCAATGAGCGATTGCTTGCAATGGGAAGCCCATTAACACTTGGGTCTCTGTGTTGGGAGAAAGGATGGAAGGATACACAAACAGCCAATCAAGCAAGCTCTCTCCATAAAAAGCAAAGTGTTCTGCTTGTATATACCTCCCCATACCACTTCAAGTAGTCTATGAGCAGTTTACAGTTTGATTACAGTATGCAGGCTACACATTGCCCCCCGCCCAGCAATCTAAGTACTCATTTTACTGACCTTGGAAGGATGGAAGGCCTTGTTCCCCCTTGTTCTGCTCAACATCTGAGTCACCTCACATCTAGGCCTTATTGCAAATGAGTTTGCTAGACCTTACAGCTGAAACCTCAACAGGCTTTCCTTTATTTGGCTTGGAACAACACATTTTTCTGACATTGTAGGTTCACCTGTGTGAGGACTATTGAAGGAGCAACATTAATGGACTCTGTTCAGTCCTATGGGCAGATACAATGTCCAGGAAGGTTGAATTTTGCACACCAGATTTCAAATAATTAGGCAAAACATTAGTAAATGGTCTGTAATCTCATCTAAAATGGATTTGTACTGAACAATGGACCATCATGTCTTTGGTTGCATTTATGGTTATCTTGTAGATTATTGGCCATACTGGCTTATAAGTAACTTCTCCAGACTCTGCCCAGTAGTGGCTGGCTATATTCTTCTAGCCATCCCTACCAGCCTTGTTTCTTTATATCTTATTACTAGTCCTGATCCGTCTGCCAGAGAATGGATCTATGATGTGCTCGTGGTGCCCAGGTAACTCATCCTTGTGGGAAGTGTTGTTCCTTCTACTGAACTCTTAAATTCCGACCTGGGAACTTCTGTTGGCAAAGAGACATGTACAGATTTAAAGGAAAGAAAGAAGGCAGAGATATAACAGTGTGGTGAAGCAGAAAGGAACACGTGTGGCTTTCTAAGACGTTGTTAGTTCGCAACTCCATTTGTTCTGGCCAGCACGGCTAATGGTGAAGCATGATTGAACTCACAGCCCAAGTCATTCTGCTGCCTGAGGCAAAGTATAGGGGGCTACTCTCTCCTGTTCCATTTACAAAAGCCAAATAGGGTGGCATTTGATTTTTTTTCCTTCTGCACCAACTGTGGGACTGAATCTTCTACGCTCAAAAGCAACACACAGGTATAGGTGTCAATGGGAAATTTTCACAATGGAAAGAAGTGAAAAGCGGTGTGCCCCAGGGATCTGTCCTGGGACCAGTGCTTTCTGGGATAAGCAGTGAGGTGACCAAGTTTGCAGATGACACAAAACTTTTCCATGTGGTAAAAACCAGAGAAGATTTTGAAGAGGTCCAGAAAGATCTCTCCAAACTGGGGGAATGGGCTGCAAAATGGCAAATGCATTTTAATGTAGCCAAATGTAAAGTAATGCATATTTGGGCAAAAAATCAAAACTTTATCTATCAGCTCATGGGCTCTGAGCTATCCATGACGGATCAGGAAAGAGATCTTGGTGTCTTGGTGGAAGGCTCAATGAAGGTGCCTACCCAGTCTGTTGCAGCGGTGAAGAAGGCCACTTCCATGCTAGGGATTATCAAAAAGGGGATTGAAAATAAAACAGCCAACATTATAATGCCATTGTACAAAATGATAGTAAGGCTGCACCTGGAGTATTGTGTACAATTTTGGTCACCTCATCACAAAAAAGAGATAGTGGAACTGGAAAAGGTGCAGAAGAGAGAGACTAAAATGATTACTGGGCTGGGGTACCTCCCTTATGAGGAAAGGCTAAAACATTTGGGGCTCTTTAGTCTGGAAAAAAGGCAGCTGATGGGGGATAGGATTGAGACATACAAAATAATATACGTCATGAGTAAAGTGGATAGAGGGATGCTCTTCTCCCTCTCACAAAATACCAGAACTATGGGACATACACTCAAATTGAGGGCTGGGAGAGTAAGAACAGACAAAAGAAAATATTTTTTCACCTAGCGCATTGTTAGTCTGTAGAACTCCCTGCCGCAGGATGTGGTGATGGCATCTGGCCTGGATGCCTGCAAAAGGGGATTGGACAGATTCCTGGAGGAGAAGTCCATCACAGGTTACAAACCATGATGGAGATGTGTAATCTCCAGGCTTAAAACCAGGTTACTTCTAGGGCCAGATGCAGGGGAGTGGTATCAGGAGACAGAGATCTAGTCTCGTGCGCTCCCAGACGCATCTGGGGGGCCACTGTGAGATACAGGAAGCTGGACTAGATGGCCTGTTGGCCTGATCCAGCATGGCTCTTCTTATGTTCTTTTGTAACACGCAGACAAAAGGGCAATTATAACAGAAAACAGCTCCCTCATTCTGCCTAATGGTAGGACCGGCCCAGATTATATCCATACAGAATAAGAAAAGCTACCCACAAAGAAGAATTTAAGTGTCTCTTTTATTTCTTTGTGGTTTTTATTAGGTTTGACGTGCCAAAGAAATATACTGTATATACTCGAATATAAGCCTAGTTTTTCAGCCCTAATTTTGGGCTGAAAAAAGGGGCCCTCGACTTATATGCGGGTCAATACTTTTAGCCACTGAGGCAAGTGCTTGGGTCGGTAGCTAAAAGTCATTTTAAACATTGTGTGCCGCTTCTCATGACCCCCCTCTGCATCACAGGGGAGCGGTGTGCGATGTTTAAAATAACTTTTAGCCACCAACCCAAGCACTTGCATCATTGGCTAAAAATCATTTTAAACATCACACACCACTCCCCCAGCTCACAAAGGAGGAGCTGACAGGCCCTGCTGCATTTCCCACCCTAGACTTATACTTGAGTCAATACATTTCCCCAGTTTTGGGGGGTTAAATTAGGGTCTAATTAAATTAGACTTATACTTGGTTCGACTTATACTCGAGTATATATGGTATGTTGTTTTTGCAGTTCCTTTAATTTGTCCTTGTGTCAAAGATTTGCCGCTAGTAAAACCAATGCTTTCTGTTTTCTTCTACTGTCATCTCCCCCACCTGGTCAAAACTTGCAGTGTGCTGTTACTTTTTTTTTTTTTAAGCAAATCCTATTTTCCCAACTTTCTGTGTGCATACAGCAGCATCTTTGTGTGACAGAAACAAAAACAAATCAGCTAAATGGCTCTGTTTTTGTGGATTTCAGGACCGCCTCTTTTTCGTCATGGAATATGTCAATGGAGGAGACCTCATGTTCCAGATCCAACGCTCCCGCAAATTTGACGAGCCACGCTCCCGCTTCTATGCCGCAGAAGTCACTTCGGCCCTCATGTTTCTGCACCAACATGGTGTCATCTACAGGTACTTTCGTTGCAGGGCTGGAACAAACAAAAAAAGAATCCTTGAAGCTCTTTGCTTAATGTTGGCTCTCGTCCAGTGTCTCTTAGCAACTGGATTGGCTGTTTGTTTCTGCTTGCTTACATAGACCTTTCCTCCCCCCCCTTCCTTTTTTATGAGCAGGGTGGCAGGGGAGGCTATTTATCATTCCAAATGTTAACATCTGAATCGTCTCTGCAGCCATCGCCAGCTGTGGGTGCCAGTTTTGTATTATAAGACAAGCAAAGCTTTTTTTTAAAAGCTTGGCACATAGTGACCCAGAGATGACTGTGATTGCAGATCAGTGTACTCTCTTCGCATTTCTCCCTCTGCCATAGATTTCCTCAATTTTTGAACTCCCTGCCACTTCCTGAGTTTGTTTGTCTTAGTCGTCTCCAGTCTGATAGGGCTGGAATAATCATTATGTGTGGCTTTGTGCATGATGCCCTTTCCTCTTTACTAGGAGGATGAAGACTCGGCCACTAACAGGAAGCACCTCTTTGTAGACAACTATAATTTGCTCCTTGCCTCCCCACTCCCACCATCATCATCTACACAATAACAAACGCTAAACAGCTAATCTTTCTGTGCAGAGTGAAGAATGTGCTCAGGCATAAATATTTATTATTAGAAAGAAGGAGCTGCTTGAGAATTTTTCACCTACTATCTTTGTGTTTATTAAGGCCTTTATCTTGTTGTTTCACCCTTCCTCCCCCTTTTCCCTTTTAAAAACCACACCAAAATTGGCAGCTTTTTAACTACTTCAGAGAAATTTTAGCAGGCGCATCCCGGGCAAACTAGACACAGAGAAATTGATTGTAGAATTATTTCACTGGTATGAGATATTTTAAGGGTGCAGTCCACAATACACAGTGCACACTTGGCGGGTAAAGGGGATACACCAGTGAATGGACTGGCAAGTACCAGAAAGCAGAGAGGTAAAAAGTGTGTTTATAAGCCCATAAAAACAAACTGTGAAAGCAGCTACCCAGTTATGCCCATTGTATGTGTACAAACTTTCTTTTCCATTCTGTATTTCGTTGTGCTTGCCCTTTGAATTCTAGCATGTATTAGGGCTGCTCACAATTCACCTCTGCATCTTTGTTGAATCATTACCCCCTCCCCAACCCAATAAAGAAGGATAGAATTTTTCAAAAGGCTACAACAGTTCTGCAGAACGGGAGAGGCAATTTTAGATGTCTGAGATCACTCAGATAACTCATCAAATTATATCCCCTCACTTGAAAATCTCACATTTCATTCCCTTTGAAAACGATTCCCTTCTTGTCCTTCACCTGCAGGGACACCAACTTCTGTGCTCATGAACATGCTGCTCACTGCTAATATATTAGTAGCAAATTCATTTGTGACTCAGAGTTCAGGTGTCTTGAGTGTGACACTCAGAAATGGAAAACCCATGTTGGACACACACAGAACCTGTGCCCCCCAGAAGCGTTGATAAGATTATTGTGTAGTGGAGCTGTGCAGATTTGTGCTTTTGGACTATAATGCCTACAGGATGGGGAGTACAAGATTTTGCACGCAGAAGATCCTCGGTTCTGCCCCCACCATCTGCTATTCAATAGATGAAGCAGCAAACAATATAAAAAAAACTTTTCCTGAGACTTTTGAAGCTTATTGGCAAAGTAAATGGCTCTGCTCAGACAAGATGTTTGCTGCCCCCTATGTATTTTTTAAATAAGAATGGCTATCAGAACAAAAGGATAATAATGAAAGCACCTTGAAAACATTGTATTAATGACCAGAAGCCAACACTGGTTTGTCAAGAAGAACAGATTTTTTATAATTTGGTAACATTCCTGGTAGACAGTAGGAATGCTGTGGACATGATATATCTTGACTTCATCAAAGTTTTTGACAAAGGTACCCTATGATAATCTGAATAGCAAACTAAGTGTGGGTTTTGCTGGGTGGATTCACAGTTGGTTGCAGAATTGGACTCAGACAATCCTTATCAATGTATTCGTCTAAAACTAGGATACGATAAGAAGTGGAGAATCACAAGGCTCAGTCCTGATCCTGGTGATCTTCAACATTCTTGTTAATGACTTGGATGAAGAGGTGCAGGAAGTGCTTTTAGATTTTGTGGATGACACACATTTTTGCTAATATCCTGGAAGGCAGGAAGAACTTTCAACGAGTTGTTAAGAGGCTCAAACGTTGAACTGAAAAGAAGAGAATGAAATATAAGAGGCTTAAGTACAAAGGTTTCCTCCTTATAAAACCAACTTCACCATTACAAGATGAGAGATACTTGGCTCAGCAATGCGACATATAAGAAGGATCTTGAAAATGTTTTAGATCAAAAGTTGCATATGAGCCAACAGTATGATGCAGCGGCAAAAAATTATTTTGAATATTTTTACCCCATCTTTCTCCTTGGAAAAAGACCCAAGGTGGCTTACAATAAAGAGGGACAATATACAGCCCAGAATAATTAAGACATATTGAAATTACAAACAGGGAATTAGGAGAGGCATCTTAAAAATTCCATTATGAGGAATGGAAACTAGTATGAAAAACATTGATGTTCTTGTGAAATCAGTCAATGCAATGATACGTGGTAGTTCATCTAAAAGTCACATAATAGTAGTCCATCATTCAGGGAAAGAGGATGGTCTTTGAAAGACGGCAGAGATGGGGCAGTCGTGGCCTCCAGCGGGAGGGAGTTCCAAAGTCTAGGAGCAGCAACAGGGAAGGCCCTTTCATGTGTTCTTATGAGAAACACCTGTGAAGGTGGCGGGATGGAGAGATAGATAGGCCAGATTTTGGTTGAAAATGAGGAAAAAACTTCCCAACTGCTAGAGTAGTACAGCATTGGAAGCAATTACCTCTGGAGACATTAAGTGACAGCTCAGAGAAAACTGGACAACCATCTCCCAGATCTGCTCTGATTTAGATTCCTTTATTGATCCAGCGATATCCAAGGGGAAGTTAGACAGCCATCTGTCCAATACACTATAAAATTCCTGCCTTGAGCAAAGAGGTGGTCTCAGTGGCCTTATAGACCCCTTCCAATTCAATGGTTCTGTGATTCTGTTAGTCCCAGTTCTGAGTGGCAGGGAGATCTGTCTGATGAAGACAGGTGATCAGAACATCAACTGAGGAGTGAGGGACAACTTAAGAATACTGATGATCTCGTTAATCTTGTCTTCAGAAACATAAAGGATGCCACCAAATTTTTAATTCAGTTAACATTTAAGATGTAATAAAGGGTCCGGTATTCCAGATGCGGGGACTATTGCAGTTTAATAACTGGTTAACAAAACAGAAGTGAGAAAATAAAAGGTTAACGGATGTTGCCACTTCTGGTTACTAGCAAAAGATGTCATGAATGAATCCTGTCCTGTATTTAAAATGTGTTTTAGTGCTGCACAAAAATAAGCAGCAGCAGCAGCAACCAGAAAAACACTCGTCACCTGTCTTTTTATGTGAAAAGGGTCACTTTGCAACCATCAGACTTTTGAAAAATAAAAATAAGCATGGTGAAACATTCAACCTCCTGCAATTGCATATACCCTCCCCAACAATCTGAAAACAAGTGGCCCAGGAAGAATTCACCTGCTCTTTGGGTGTTTGTGTGAACCAGATAGAAGGACTAAACAAGATGTGGATGCAGGGGAGGCTGTACAGAATCCATGAATGGATCTCCTTGACTTCTTTTGTTAGAATCTACCAGAGATGCACAGGAGATCACTGGAAGCTTCGTGGACCTGTTTCTGGCATCTGCTTGGTTCTGCCAAAAAAATAAAAAATAAAAAATAAAAATAAAAATCAGATTTATCAAACAGCTGGCATGGGTGATGAGTTGCCTTAGATGTGATGGTTCATACACTTCCCGTGCAGCTGTGGCTTTCTCCTTGACTCGTGTGAGTAATTTTTACATTCCCAGCTTTATCCTCATTTTACCCCAAGTTCAAGGGGTCAGCTCCTTCGTGGTTCAGGAGAAGGGCTCCACCTCCGAGTTCATGTCCTCTTTTGGCTGGCACAGTCAGTCCTAAGACTTGTTTACAGGCTCATTTTAGTTGAAATATGTTTGAATATAAGTGGCTTTATCTGATCCCTGTGATTGCGATGAAAGCAAAAGTCACATTCTTACTTCATATAAATATTTTAATAGAATGATACATTGTTATATCAAAGTCCATCCTGTCCCCAATGTCCTTTGATTTTTTTGTACTTGAGTACTTTAGAGACTTTCTATTATTATTATATTAGATTCTTAAAATACTACCATCTATTGACTAAATCCAGTGCCTTCCATACTTGTAATTTCAGAGGAGGTAGCTATGTTGATCTGCACTAGCATATCAGGCAGAAACAAGAAATTGAAAGGAAAAAGAAAGACAAAGGCGTTGTAGCACCTTATATTCAGCACAAGCTGCTATATTCCAATGTGAGCTTTCGTAGACATGCCCACTTCCTCAGACATAAAAGGAAATACAGCTACAGAATAATTAAAATACTAATGTAGAGCTTCAGAATAATTAAAATACTACAGTTGAGCTTCAGAAAGAACAAGTTCAACCTTTTTGGTACCTAGAACCACATGATAGAGATGTAACGCAGATGTGAACTTTCTCAGTTTCTACATTCCGATTGTGCTGATTGTTTATTATGTTTCTCCTCATTTCCAATAAGAATGGCATTTTCAGTGTAACCATGGTGTTGTTTTACAGTTGCATCAATGCTAACACTACCCATAACTTATTTTAAGCCAGAGTTGGAAACTGGGATCAAAAGGTTATATAAAAAACCTGGAAAAGATAGTAATGGTTAGTATTAACCCTGATGACACTATAACTGTATGCAAAAGAGAGAACTTTCATTAAAGAGAGAAAAGGACTCTGTGTGCAAGACCATGGGGTATTATTGATCTCCACTGGTCCATATTTTCTGGGAGCATATAGGATCTAATACATAGGATTTCACTTTCAAACTCCTATCTCTATGTCCATTCCCCCCACCCCACCCCCATAGTATGGGATGTTGTTCACACCTTTGGGTCTGCTTTCAATATAAACAACTTTAAGGAGGTAGAGAGGCAATATTTTTAGGAATATATAATGCATAAATGGTTAAGCAAATCCAAACATGTTTAAATTACTTTTTCAAGCTGAACAATAGAACAGCGTACTACAACTATATATTTTAACAGTCCCACCTCAATCACTGCTCTCTCCTATATGCAACACTTTACCTCACATATAGAAGGAGTGATGGAGGAGGAATTTGCCTGCTCTGTAAAAGGGCTATGTTTGTATGTAGATATTTGACTATTGTCTGCTCAAATGGTTACCCCTGTGGTTCACAGAAAAGCTGTGCATTTCAAATAGGGATGGCCATTTCAGATTTCCCAATGTTCAAAAACCACTTTGGAATCAGACTTTCTGGTGAAAACAAAGTGGTAATTGTTTGAGTTCTTCTTCCATGACAAGGAATGTTGACTCACTTCTAATTTCAAGAAATGGTATCTGTGTGTCAATCTAATACAACCTGGTGTCTGTCTTCCCATCCCATGGCCTGAAAATTTCATCCCTCAAGACTGGGTAGAAAAAACTAAATGGTAGACATTACAGAAATGGTAGACGTTACAGTTTTCCCATTGTGGTTATTGAGATGGTACAGCAAATGGGGCTTTATGGCATTTAGAAATGTTGGCTGCCACTCAGTTTGTAGCCACAAGAGCGTTGTCCTTCCAGGGGTCAGGGAATTACAAACAGACATCAGATGATGAGCTAGAGCAGGCCATGTGAGGCCTAAGAGGTGCCTGAAGACAACAGTTCCTAATGCTGGGCCTGGTTAGCTCAAAGGAAGTCAGATATTCGATTGGAGTATATGCCTGCCTAGTGCTGTGAACTAGCCAAGTCATTTTGTGGCTGAGTTAGAATCTGAAGTGGGATCTTTCCAGTTCACTGCAGTTTACCCAATACAATATGTGTTACTCATATATCAGAAAATATCAATCAGCAAAGGCAGCCCTACCGTTAAGCATAATGGAATGGACGTCTCAGACCGTAGTTTTGGAAAGAGCATCAAACAGTTTGGTGCTTAATTGGCAGTCATTTTATTTTTACTGCAAGGGATTGCCCAATCGCTTCTGTGATTTTTCTGCCCCTTATGCCAAAATAACCATTCTGCCTTAATATTGAGTTGGATATATAAGTGGTACCATTCAACTGGCCCAATCTTTTGGAAGGGCAAAATTGAGAAATAGAACATTATTTTGGGCATTTTATTTGTTTGTTTGTTTGTTTGTTCCACAGTGCGCATGTTGGATGTGGGATTCTGGGAGTTGTGGTTTTACACACACACACACACACACACACACAAGGAATGCAAGTTTTGGGGGGCGAGAACCACAACTTCCAGAATCTGGGAGGCATAGACAACCCCCCCCCCCGGGCAAAAAAAAAAAAAAAAACCTCAGGGGTTTTTAAGCCAGTTTTTCATCCTTGGTAAAGTTTCCAGTCATTCTTAATGTTCTCTTAACATTCTTCACCTGTACAACGGTGCATCACACAAGCCAAAGCCTTGGCCTTCATATTAGGCCCATAGTGCGGCTCTTTTGTTAAACGAAAAAGGGAGAAACAGTAGGGCGTCTGCCAAGACGCCTGCCAAGTTTACATTCCTGAGAGGGCAGCCTTTTTCCTGTCGACTTTGTAGGAAGGGGGACCAGTGCTTTCTGTCCGATAACAACGACAAACTAATTCTACTCAGAGGAAGTATGGGAACCATATTTTATCTTCTGTTTCAAACATCAGTTATTGTAGATTATTTGGTTACTATACAGTACTGATTTTCTCCACAGGAAATAAAAAAAAAATAGACCTGTATTTTTTTCCCTGAATTTGAAAATATAGCTGTTATTTTTGCCAGGAAAGGCAAAAGCCCACTTGTCCACTTTACTGTATGACTTAATCTCCCATATAACATTTAATGTGAGCATGAACGTGGGATAAAAGAATACAGGGTCATTTAGCAGTGAGAGTATGGGACTGTGAGTTGAGAAGATCCCGGTTCAAGGATGCATAAGCCACCAAATGTGTCAGCTGACCTTAGGCCTCTCACCCTTTCTCAGTCTGCTTTCGCTGCTAGATTTGATGTGAAGGAAGCTGCGGACACCACTTTGAGCCTGTGGGAGAACAGGCAGGATATAAAATGTGTAAGCAGCTAGTCAGCAAATGAATATGTGACTATGCACTGCATGGAAGTTTAGAATCGAGAGAAAATTCTGGAACAATAATAATACCCCCCCACCAAACAATTTTTCATTTTGCTCTCTTATGACCAGAAACCAGAAAAGCTTGCACTTCTGAACTGAATTCCCTTAATCACCGTGTAATTCTATTGGGTTCTGGACGCTGTAGGGGGAGAAAGCGGTATTTCCAATTTCAGTTAAGGATGTCCTCTTTGAAGGGCCTTTGGAAATACAGTAAGCATTAAGATTACCACATCTCTAAATGTCAATAATTGTCACTGTTCAAATGCAGTAAGAAACGTATTCAAGGTATTAATCAGGAGCATTTCAATAAACAATTTTGGTTTCACCTTCAGAGCACTGTGGGTGAGCTAAGTGTCTCATGCAGTGGTTTCCAACAGGCCCCTAGATTTTGTTGGATTGCAATTCCAGAAGCCTTCACCACTAGCTACGCTGCCGAATGCCAAGGGCTTCTGGGAAATGTAATCCAAGAATATCTGGGGAGACCCAAAGTTAGGAGCCAAGGGTTTAATATCACCTGTACCCTCCTGAACCTGTTGACTAATTAAGAATATACTCATCAGCCTATTTTGTATTTACCTTTCCTGTCAGAGGTTAGGTTGTGGCAATTAAAGTTCCAGATAATGTTCTCTCTCTCTCTCCCCCCCCTTCTCTCTCTCTGTGTGTGTGTGTGTGTGTGTGTGTTTGTTTGAGAGAGAGAGAGAGAGAGAGAGAGAGAGAGAGAGAGAGAGAGAGAGATGTGGCTGGTGCAGCAGCACCGCGGGTTGAAAATGGTTCCCAAAGCTGGTAATAACCTCCTGAGGGGTGTTCAAAATCTGTTAATTTTCTTCAGTGTTAGGAAGGCTTATCATTAGTTTTTTTTAAGCCATTGTTTTTATCTTCCATCTTCTTCTTTTAAATGGGAAGAATAAACTTTGCCAGCAATGCATATCTACCAAAATCTCCATTTAGTCTAACGCCAGCTTGTCTTCAGGACAACCTGTGAGGTAGCTTAGGCTCAGAGATAATTCTTGGCCCAAGATCCCAGCCAATTAGCTTCATAGCTGAATGGAACTTTAAAGCACAGTCTTTGTCCTAGACCAGTGTTGTCCTAGTGTTGGCGAACCTGTGGCACGAGTGCCAAAGGAAGCACCCGGAACCCTTTCTGTGGGCACCCAATATCACCCCTTCACAGCCACTAGTATTCAGGTTCAATTGATATATTGGCACTTTGCGAAAATTTAGTACCTTTTGAATCACATTTTGAGCACTCGGTCTCTAAAAGGTTCGCCATCACTGTCCTAAAACAACAGTCTATTCAGAATCAATACAAGGACCAAAATATATACAGTATTACAAATAACAACCGATCATTAGAAGAGAATTTTCTGGAGTTTGAAAATTATTTTTCATCTTTGTGATTGGCCATTGGGAAATAAACCCAGGCAGAAATACTACAGTATTTGCAAGTATGATTAGCCAGTTGAAAAGGGTTTCTTATCTAGAGTATTAATGGATTTTATCTTTTAATTCTGGGCTAAGTGTAATGTATTATTTAGCCCTAGCTTTTACTAACTGTAGTGCAGTGGTAAAGGCTGTACTGTGAGAAATCCCAATTTAGCGATAAATTACGTAGTATTGAGGATTTACAGTGGGCCATAATTGCCTATTATACCTAAAACGGTGAGTTCCCACGTGTTCCTATACTACAACTCCCAGAAATCCTGGCCAGCACAGTTAGTGGTGAAAGCAAAGTGTTCTGCTTATATATTGCCCCATACCACTTCGTAGTCTCTGGGCGGTTTATAGTTTTTAATTTTGGGACTTGACAAGCAGTTGCTGTTTTCTCATCACACCCAACTCTTGCTATTCCAACAAACCTTCTGCTTTCAGGGCCAGCCCTACCATTAGACAGAGTGAAGTAAGTGCCGCAGGCAGCAGATTCTGGTGGAAGCAACAGAGGTGGATGCTGGCCCTTCTCCTTTGTTTGTGGGCACAGCGTCTGGATGCTGTTCACTCCATTCAGCTTGTTAAGGCTGTGCCTCATATTGGATTATTGTTTTATTACGTTCAGTTCTATGACACAACACGCATTTCATAAATGAAATGAAATAATACAATAGTAAGGAACCATGTATTTTTCAAAGAAAAATACTTTGAAGCACAAAAATACATTGTGTTTTAGGTAATGTACTTGGGTAGTCTTAGGCAAGTGCATTCATGTGCTGTGCCAAGGCACCAAAGTTGTTCTGGTGCTGTTAGTTCAGCGTGCGTTTGGGATCTTTTAAAAGGCTATTATTTTACCCGCTAGATAAAGTACCATTATTTATCTGACAAGCTGTAGAATTGTTATGCCATTATTTAAGCAGTAGACCATATGATTGCTCTTGGAAGCCCCGTGGTATCAGGTGAATGAATAACTGAATGTGTTTATATTGTTCTGAACTTAATATATACAATTGCTGACAAGATCTGATCCCTCTTTTGCACTTTGGGAGGGCCAGTTCTGCAGTCAAGGATTATATCAATTGATAATCCTTGAGCTAACTCTGGCTGCCTGAGTGTAAGAGAGTCCCAATATCTCAGTCTCAGTTTAAATTGCATTTTGTCAAATTTCAGCTGGCTTTTCCTTCCCATCTTGGTTTTGTACGCAGTTAGCTATAAGACACACACCCCTTTTCCTTGTTAGAAATCCATGCAGTTTTCCAAATGTATTTATTTCCCCCTTCATTAACTAAAACATGTTTTTGAGTATTTTTCCAGTCATATGCATTTTAATTAATCCCATTTTGACATGTATTGTTTCCTGTGCATTTTATTTTACCAGAATGCCCTGGCTTTTCCAATGTGAAAGCTGTCAAAGTGAGTTTGCTTCTTTTTACATGGCACATGTAAAAAGGCATACAGTAGGACCCCCATATCCATGGGGGATTGGTTCCGGGCTGCCCTGCGGATAACAAAATCCATGGTGTCATTAGCAGTGGTAAGGGTGACAGCAGTGGCGAGGTTGGTGGGGATGGCAGGAACAGTGGCCATGATAGGAGGGGCAGTGGCAGTGAAAGCTGTGGTGGGGGTGCGAGAGAGGAGGGCCAGGAACCAAGGAGGCAGAGCTGCCCAGGATAAGTAGGCAGGGCGGGTGGGCACAGCCAGTTGGTGGGGCGGCAGGAATGGAGGGGAGTTTGGGGCACACTGGGTCATGCTGGTGGCTGCCTCGGGCTACTTTCACACCATGTTCAGCAGTGGGCTGAGGAAGGCGCACAAGGTGTGGGTGCGGCTGCATGCCATGGAAACCAAGTGCCTGGCACTGCTCCTACACAGGCCAGCTGGTGGTGCTGGAAGTGGGCACCTTGGAGGGGCTGGCCGAGCAGCTGCTGAACACTGCTGACCTCCTCCATTTCCCGGCCATCAAGGCACTGTGTTGGCCACCCGGCTGGAGCCCACCACCACCCTCAAGCTGGAGGATTTCATTGAGGCCTTCCGCTATGCACTGCTGTCAAGGTGGCCTGATGCTGCATCCTGCACCATGCTCCTGAGCCCAGGGGGAAGCTGGGTGCTCATCCGGAGCCGGGCCCGCTGGTGAGCCTCATCTCCTTCCTGCACAAGGATGGGCTGCACATGACCAAGAAGGAGGTACACTAACCCCCCCCCCCGCCTATAGCGGGGGTTAGGGACCCACCCAACCCGCAATCATTGAAAATCTGCGACATGCAAATGTAGGTCGGGTGGGTGGGCACAATGCTGCTCTGGTGGGTGCGGGTGAGGGGCGCACGAAGTTTTAAAAGGGTTGTGGCGGTGGAGCTAAGCGCTTCTCTCCGCCGCCGAGAGCCCTTTAAACGTCGTGCACTGCTCGCCCACACTGCGAGGGGAGTCCGGACCAGCAGTGTGCGATCTTTGGAAAGGGCTCTGGCTGTGGAGACAAGTGCTTGTCTCCACAGCTAGAGCCCTTTAAAGGTCCCGCACCGCTCGCCCATGCCCCGAGGGGAGCGCAGACCAGCGGCACGCTATCTTTGGAAAGGGCTCTGGCTGCTGAGCCAAAACCATCCCCTCTTTCCCTCAAGCCCTTTCTTGGTACTGTGGTCCCGCAATGTAGTGGGACTGCATTATATGAAGCACGAAAGGGCGAGGGACCACTGTAGCCTTCACCCTGGCCTTGTGCTTGATGTGCACCAGAATCGCCTGTGCCTCAATCCTGCCCCAGTTCCTGGTCCACTACCGCTTCGACCTCTTGGCCTAGGTGTTGGTGGGCAGCGGGGGGGGGGGGGATTTGCCTTCTGCAGATAACTGAATCCTACTGTACAAGGCACACACATTCTGAAATTTATTGAGCTTGCTGGTTAAATGCTTCCAGGTCAAGGCCATTTGAGCTCCAGAACTTCACATTGCCCCCAATGTAAACCATAATAATCATTGTCATTGTCGTGGTCATCATCATCATCATCTTAGAACTGTGGAGCTCATCATCATCATCATCTTAAAACTGTTGAGCCCTTGTTAAGAAGGCACAGTGGGGAATTGAACTCTTAACCTCTGGCTTCATACCCAGATGTCTAAACCAGCAGTTCTTCTTTCCTGGTAGCCTCCTGGCAAATTATTTGGATGCTTCATTGTGGTGTCTGCAACATTTATGCCAGACTTTCAGAATCCCCAACAACATATTCATGTGCATTGAACTCTCTTAAACAGTAGGGAGATCTGGTATTAGCCCTTCTTTCTGTTTGTCACATATTGAAGCAATGGATGCTCTGAACAGGACTGACACTTTCCCACCCAGTTTCTCCCTGATTGTTGGTGTGTATCAACACAGGGATTGGTAGGATTTGTCATTATTGTAGATCTTGGAAACTCAATGAATCTGTCCTTCAGAAGGCAGGAGCAGTTGCTTTTTGTTTTCAAGCAGAAATGCAAACTTTGTAGTTGGAAATCAAACTTTTCCTGCTAGTAGTCCTTATAAGTCAACAGCTTGTTAGGGAACCACATACTTTGTTATGCTATTTTATTATGCTAAATTCCATAAATAATGCAAGCATCTGTTTTTATGTTGTGGTCATCTGTATTAATTTGTCCACGGAAATACTTCCTGTTGCAATGAGCTCCTCAAGTCCATCCTTCAGCAATGGAAACATGGGGAACATCATGGAGCGTGAAAGCTACTTGTCCCTTTCCCTCGAGGATACCCATGAGAGCGCAGCTGAGAAATCTGTTATTTTTTAAAAAATAAAAATGCTTTTTTTACCCTGGGATGTAATGAAATACCAACCAGAGGCATACCGAATGGTGGGAATTCTTTAGTTTATGTAACTTGATCCACTCTGGCCCTGTGAGCTTGGAATTTTGAAGCATGCAAATTGGGAAGAAGGCAGGGAGAGAGAGAGGAAAGATCAGTTTAGTGACTTGACAAGTCTCAAAGGTCCTTGGCTGTGCCTTAAAAGAGAATGTTCCCTCTCATTGCTCCTACAATGCTCCAAGGTTATGAACTCTAGAAATCTGAGCATTGACATAGATAGTAAGAGAACTCTGAAGGTGTGTATTTGGTAAATGAATGAGTCAATAGCCTGCACTGCTGTGTCGATTCATTCAGCCCCTTTGAAGTAAGAGGGCCCCACAGAAAAAAAGGATGGCTTCTCTAAAGTAGAAAGGCATAGCGGTCCTGATGCTTGCTGCTGGTTTGGGTGGGGTGGGGTAAAGGATTGTGGTCGAAGCAGGCTTCTTAAGCTTTCCCCTTTGATAAACTGGTAAGCCTTGGTTATTCTTTATTGCAAGCTATGTATCTGTACATAAACATTGGTCATTTTTTTTATCATGATAGCATTCTAACGCATGCAAAAGTTAGAACTTACATTCTTAGACATGATGAGCTTTGCAATTATCTCATGTTTTATGTTACTCTAAAGTAGTGGTTCCAAACCTTCCTAATGCCACGACCCTTTAATATAGTTCCTCATGTTGACCCCTTGCCCTGCTTGGAAGAGGCCACAAGCCCCCTTTGGCAGGCCACTGCCGCAGGTGCCATAGAGAACTTCTCTCTACAGGCACCCTCAGCCAATCACAGCCTCCGGTGCCATTGACTGACATCCCCTCCAACCTATCAAGCTGTAACTCACTCTTTCCCTCCCGTTCCTCCCCCTCCTCCTCCAGACCCAAGCTGTTTGTGCCTTTTTCTTCAGTGGCTCATGGCAACCCCTGTGAAATGGTCATTCAGCCCCCAAAGGTCATTCAACCCCAAAAGGTTGGGAACCACTGCTCAAAAGGCTACTGTAGAGCTTCAGAGTTTCAAAATTCTCAGGAACATTGTATTTGAGACTTTTTTTCTGAAGAAGACTTGAAAGGACCTCCAAGGATGGAAACTCCTGGCACACTATATTTTTGATAAGAAGGCAAGAAAGGGTCTTCTTACTGGTTGGATCCAGATTTTTCACCTCCTCATCACATACTTCTTGTTGACTTTCTGTCTACTGGGAATGAAAAGCCTTGCCTGTATCCAACAATGTCATGGCAATAGCCCAAAGAAAATTGTGGAAGCGGTTTATTTATTTTATTTATTCATTCATTTATATTTCTATACTGCCCCCTTAGTGAAAACTGCACTATCCAGGGTGGTTTGCAAAAAAAGTCATAAAATACAAATACTAAAAAATTAGCGCTATAAATAAAATCAAATTAAAATACAGTTTATACAGTTCAAATTCAATGAAAAGATCTTATATTAAATGGCTATTTAAAATAGCCATTAACATGCAGTTGCAGTTTTTAAGGGATTGCAAAAAGATGGCATTGTATTTAATGCTTGTTATACAAGTGGATGCACAATGAAGATTATAAGCTTTTATTTATTTATTATTGAAGCAAAACAAGTTGAGGAGCCGTATAGCCATAACAAAAACCAAATACAAAAGTAGAACATGTGTTACCTTTAGGCTACTAGAAAATTACTAGAAAATTTTCTAGTAGCCTAAATGTATCACTTGTTCCATTTTTGTATTTATTTATTATTTATTGGAATTTTTATACCACCCATCTGGCAGCAAGGCCACTCTTTTATAACCACTTGCACTACTCTTGCACCATAGTACAGTGGTACCTTGTATAAAGGAATTCGTTCCAAATGAAATTATGTTAAGCAAATTTTCCTTTATACACATTTCCCATAGGAATGCATTGAAAACGGAGTAATCCCATTTTTATGTTGTATGGATTCGCCCCATAGGCAATTATGTTAAGCAAATTTCCCCTATCTCCGGAATTTTTTATGTTGTACAGATTTTATGTCATACAAGCTGTTTGTTATACAAGGGTCCACTGTAGAATCTAGCACTACTGCTTTAAGAGGGATTTTCACTCATTTAGCAGTTCATTCAATTTAAAGGTAAAGGTCCCCCCCCTCCGCACATGTGTGCTAGTCGTATCCGACTCTAGGGGTGGTGTTTATATCCATAATCAAGGCGAAGAGCCAGTGTTGTGCAAGTCCATGGCCATGTGGCCAGCATGGCTGAAAGGAAACACTATTTCACCGCAGTACCTATTTATCTACTTGCATTTACATGCGTTTGAACTGGTAGGCAGGTTGGCAGGAGGTGGGGTTAACAGCGAGAGCCCACTCCACTGTGTGGCACCCAGAATTCGAACCACTGAGCTGCCAACTTTGTAGCCAACAGTTTTCAGTGCTGAGCCACCACGCCCCTCTTCATTCAATGTAGACCCTTATTATTCAACAGAAACATGGTTTACTGCACCCAGTTTGTTTTGTGAATCTATATTTCGAATGAAGTTGTGCTTTTAACTTGAAGTATTTAAAAGCCTCTCATGTACTCATATCTGATTTTTGTGTGGCTTTTTTGTTTATTTTATTATATTACATGTAATACAGTAGTTTTGTATTGGACTTTATCACTGTTTGCTGTCTTTTGTAATGGGGACATTAAGTATATATGGATAATAATGTCCATGGCATGATGGTAGATCTCCACCCTAGCCTGTCCTTCCATGAGTGACAATGCCTGTATCACTGAAATTCAGGCTGCAGAATTTTATGCAGGAAATTTCTGAAAGGTAAAGGTTGTGCTTTTAAACACTCTCCCATTTAAAACTCCTGTACAGTATATGAGTGAGCCTACCATTGGGAAAACCTTTCCATAGCCCTGTAATTGGTTCTTGCCTACTTGTTGTTATTTTGACTGATCTGGTTTATTTTTCTGAAAGTGAGTTATTGCAAAGTATGTTATTATTGTCCCACCTACATCAAACAAATTTGTTTCAAAACTCTACTACTGTATATTCCATCAGCATAATGTGTTCAACAACTCAGAAGTGGTACAAGATACATGCAGATTCCTGTCTTACCCTACAGTTACATAACTGTAATTGATGGTTAATGCTTTCTAACTTTCTGTTTCACATGAGGTGCTTCCATGGGAGATTAGGAGAGGATGTGATTGGTGAAAGCCCACCTTATAAAAATTGAGTCTCAAAATTCCCCCTTTACACAATATGCAAATTCAACTGTAGGATATCTTAGATATTTACTGAACATGGAATTCTCTTTACGTTTAGCAGGATGATCACTGATTAGCAATTCTCACTTCCCTCTCTTGCTTCATTGGCATTCTTCAAGAAACTTGTGGGCCCCCTGCCAAAAAATCTCCAGGCATCCCTGAATTGAGACACAAAGCAACCCTGTGGTCTCTGAGTGTTGAGACACAAGTCATGATTCTCTAATTGATTAGTAATGTTTTCTAAATCTAAATAAGCCCCACTGTGATGCTTGAAAGCCTCATGGATTATTGGTGCATAAATACAGAATGCTAGAATATTTTGGTCATCTAAAGCGTAATAAAAACTAGATTATTACAGCTGATGGTTCATAGTAAAATAAATGAGGGGAGGGAGTGCAGAAACATAAGAACATAAGAAGAGCCATGCTGGATCAGGCCAAAGGACCATGTAGTCCAGCTTCCTGTATCTCAAAGTGGCCCCACCAGATGCATATGGGAGCGCACGAGACTAAATATCTGTTTCCTGATACCACTCCCCTGCATCTGGCCCTTGAAGTACCCTGGTTTTAAGCCTGGAGATTACACATCTCAATCATGGTTTGTAACCTATGATGGACCTTTCTCCAGGAATCTGTCCAATCCCCCTTTGAAGGCATCCAGGCCAGATGCCATCACCACATTCTGTGGCAGGGAGTTCCACAGAATAACAATGCGCTGGGTGAAAAAAAAAGGATTAAAAGCTATTGGCCAAAGAAACTTGGAGACCGATTCGGATTCAGAACAATATCACCCTTTAGAATTACTTTGTCCAAAGTCAAAACGGCTGGGATCAGGGAGAGTGAGGAGGAAGACAAGAAGATATCTTGAGAAAGCCAGAATCATGTGATCAGAGAAACCTGGCAAATATTTGTATATATTAAACAAAGCAGGGATGGAATCTGATGGATTTCTATTCAGTATCTCTCCTCTAAACAAGATTTGTATTGGAGCAAAGCAACAATACTTTAATTCTAAAGCACTCAACTACAGTATCACATTAGATCTCACAACAATATTATTACTGTCATACCATGCTTTTATCATGTTCCAACTGCCTTTTTTCAGGTAACTTTTTTAATATATATTGTTCCACATTGAAGAATTAAAAAGATACAATAGATACTTTCTTTCTCAAGCCCATGTATTTGGCCCTGTATTTTATTATGATTTTATAATAATGGCATTCTGGCTTCTTGATCTATCTGTGGGTTTTTTTATCCTTTCCCCTCAGTTCTTTGGTGCTATCTGCTCTACTAAGAAACCAGCTGTCAAGGATTTCCCATTTATCAGTCAGTTTTGGGGAATCGAATTATAAGGGAGCATACCAAATTCTACTTGAACAAGACACAAAACCAGATAAAGTCCAGCAGTGGATAACTACCTGCATTTATCTCGGTTAAAAGAGGCCTATCCTTGTTTAAATCCATCAGAATCACCAGGGAGATATGGACAGTTAAGAGATAAATTTAGCAAATTGAGCAGTGGTTCCCAACCTTGGGAAACAAATTCATTGATTTTGTACTAGTAGGGTTTCTGGGAGTTGTAGTCCAATAACACCAGGGTTACCCAAAGTTGGGAACCATGGGCATAATAGATCCATTATAGAGTGTATGTGGAAGCCACCAAATGGTACTTCTTGCATAAAAAATATTCTGTCCAGTTTGCCAACTATTTTATCTTTTATTATTTTTAATATTTTATTGTGAGCTATCCTGTTTACAAAGAAAGGTTTAGGGAAGCTCACTGATTCAGCAGTCATTGATCACAGAATCATGGCATTGAAAGGGGCCTGTAAGGCCATCAAGTCCAACCCCTTTCTCAGTGCAGGGATCCAAGTCAAAGTAAATCGGACACATTGCTGTCTTAATCTTCTTGTAAATGGTTCCAGCACTGGAGCTGTCACCACCTCCCAAGGTTCTTGGTTCCATTGTCGCACTGCTCTAACAGTAAGGAAGCTTTTCATGGTACGGTAATACCTCGTTAGACTAATGCCCCTTAAGACGAAAAACGTGTAAGACAAATGTAGTTTCCGGGGATAGGAAAAACTCGTAAGACAAATTATTCCTTCCCCTTTACATTTGTCTTATGAGGTGCCATTTATCCTCACTCAGCCTGGGCTGTTTGCAAGGCTAGAGCACTCGTGGCGGGACATTTTAAAATGGATTTTCTCCCGGCCCGGGAGGCTTGCAAGGCAAACGGCAGCAGCAGATCGCCACTGCTGTTTGCCTTGCAAGGCGCCTGGCCTGGGCGAACATCCATCGGCCCCTCCTCTGCCCAACACTTTGTTGGGCAGAGCAGGGAGGGACTGGGCTTTCTCAAGCCCGGGCGCCTTGCAAGGTGCACAGGCTTGCTGAAGACCCATTGTTCCCTGCTCTACGCAACACATTGTTGGGCAAAGCAGGCACTCCTCCTCTTCACCCGAGTCTCTGCGCAGAGACATGGGTGAAGAGGAGGTGGCTGCCCCCTCAATCAAGGGACAGTAGAAGGCTCTTCTCCCTGCAGCCGAGAGATACCTTATTTTGACAGCTCTGCGTTGTCATAATCATCTATCTCGTCGGCTGCAGGGGGGGGGACACAGCTTTCTGCTGTCCCATGATTGAGGAGGGTTTAGACAGCCTTCCCATAGGAATGCATTGAAAACCTACTAATCTGGAGGGAACAGATTAATAGGTTTTCATTGCATTCCTATGGGAAACCATGCTTCGTAAGATGAATTTTTCGTAAGTCGAATTGACTCGTGGAACGAATTAAATTCATCTTACAAGGTATTACTGTATTCATCCAAAAACTGGCTTCTTATATCTTCATATCGAGGTTGGATTACTGCAACGCTCTCTACATGGGGCTCCCCTTGAACCTTGTTTGGCGACTCCAGCGGGTCCAGAATGCGGTGGCCAGGTTGGTGGTTGGTGCGCGTCGGTTCGACCGCATCACCCCCATCCTGGCTCACCTACACTGGTTGCCCGTTGCCTCCCGAATAAGGTTCAAGGTGTTGGTTTTGGTTTACAAAACCCTCCATGGCTTGGCCCCTGACTATCTGGCAGAGCGCCTTTTCCGACAATTAGATCTGGCCCGACCCACCCGATCCTCTTTGGCCCTCTCGCTCCGGACCGTCACTCCGAAGGAGGACTGCAAAACGAGCACTCGTAAACGGGCCTTCTCAGTGTTGGGGCCAACCATCTGGAACGCTTTGCCGAGCGAGTTACGGCAGGCTCTGTCGTTGGCGTCGTTCAAGAAAGCTTTAAAGACTCTGCTTTTCAGGGATGCCTTCGGCACTGACTAGAGATACAGGATTTCCCTTTCCCCCCCCCCTTTTCTGCCCCGGCTTACCTGCTTGGACGCCATTGTCACTGTCACTGTGATTCTGATTGTTTTTAGCTTTTTATATTTTCTAATATTTTGTGTGAACCGCCCTGAGTTCTCGCTCGGGAAATAGGTGCGATATAGAAATCTGAAAATAAATAAATAAATAAATTCTTGTTCTTTGAGCCCATTATTACATGTCCCACATTCTATCAAGAATTGAGAAGAGATCTTGTCCCTCTTTTTATAATAGCAGTTCAAAGATTTGAAGAGTGCTATCATTCCTTAGTTTTATTTTCTCAAGGCTGAACATGTTATCTCCGTTTTTCCTCATTGGACTTATATTCCACTCTCCTGATCATCCTTGTTGCCCCCCCTCAGATGGCAAAATGATAAATTAAGAAGTTTCTTCTCATAAACCAGCACCATGGTTACAGCTGTCATTCTAGACTTCTCAGCAGTTCCTTGACATGCTTGCAATTCCTTTGTATGAAGAAAGGGTGATGGATAATTGATTCCAAAGCCTGGCCTGGTCTGTTAATTTGGATCTTTTGTTTTCTCAGAAAGGAAGTTTATTGCCCTAACTTTTCTAATTGACTGAATTATCTACATGATAGACACCTGAAAAGTGATTTGGAAGAAATACAACTTAATGTATCACCACTCCATTGCCAAAAGCCAGGCAGATTTATTTTTCTGCTCACACCATTTGTTATTATGTGTATTCAAACACTGAATTGAATTTGCCATTTCAGCTTACTCTTATTTGGATCTTCTGGATAAAACAAACAAACAACCAAACAAATTTAAGAAATTGTCCCCTAACTTCTCAGCATTATGCCTTTCCATAATGACTTACAGGGAGATAGATCATTGGCATCAAAACAGCCAAACTAACAAAAGAGAAGATGGATGGTTGTGTAGGTTTTGTTGTGTTCCAGAGGTTCACATTTACTGGGCTGCTCTTTTGGTAGCAAAACACAGTAGCTTTCTTGGTCCTTTGAGCTGATGATGAGAGACTCTGTCCCCTTGCCATGCCTCATAAAATTGTAATACTGCAAGGTGTTAAAAAGATCTTTTTGAAAAACTGTTCAGCAGAAACAAGCATGAAAGAGGATAGATGGCTGTACTTGGAACACGAGGAACCATCCTTAGTGTTTTGTTAGTCAAGAAATAAATGGCCAGTAAATGTACATGAAACATTTAGTAAAACTAGGTAAAACAAATCAAAATGTGAAACATTTCAATCTGTATGTCAACCAAACAAGTTTTGTTTTTAAGATTTTATTTATTAAGGAAGTATAAAGGATAGCTGTTACAAATTACTTGGTTTCATCCCACAAATTATAATCCTGCTAATCTGAAATATTTCATTGAGTTTATAATTCCTTATTAAATTACTGGTGTTCTGTTCTTAAATGATAAAATGAATAGGCTTTTCCCCCAAAAAATGAAGAAGGTTTTTTGCTTTGCATTGCTTTCCTCTGTGGTTAAGATACAAATAACCTTTCTGTTTCTTTCTTGATTAAAGGGACCTGAAACTGGATAATATTCTTCTAGACGCAGAAGGTCACTGTAAACTGGCTGACTTTGGAATGTGTAAGGAGGGGATCTTGAATGGTGTAACGACTACTACCTTTTGTGGAACGCCAGATTACATAGCTCCAGAGGTATAAAAGTTTGTATCTAAAAGTGCAGAAAAGCATTTCCTATTATACAGGCTTGCACACAGGATCGTTTCACGTGTGGGAGAGTTACCTTCATGCTGGCATATTTAGTTTCTTTCTTTCTTGGCAGTTGTCCTGAGGGACAGCACCGTTCCCAGAAGAATTCGGGTTGTGCTTGTCTTTGGCCATGTGAATTTTAGCCATTACCACAAGGTGATGGGTGAGTGAGACCTTTATTGGACCACTGCCATTTCACCGGCAGAAGCTAGTTTTTGACTCTTGCAGAAGTCTTCATCGAGATGGGCATTATATTTTTACTGACACTTCTCAGATTGTAGGAGTCATTGTAGTTCTATGTACATGTTCACTTCATGCAGAAAAGGATGTAGCCATCATTGTACAGGAACCAGAGAATGATCACATGGGGAAAACCCAAGGCCAACTCATGAGTAAACCTTTTTGCTTTGTTTTGCTTTTTAAACTAGTTCCAAAGTATATAACATGTCCTAAATAAATTTGGAAGCAAGCTGACATTTCCCGTAGTTCCACTGTACTAGCAGACCCAGAAAAAGTTACTTTTGTGAAATATATACAGTAACCCCCGCCTATTGCGGGGGTTAGGGACCCACCCGACCCGCAATGACTGAAAATCCACAATATGCGGATGCCGGTCTGGGGGGGGCGGGGGGGCAATCTGATTCCAGATTGGGAGAAGGGGTGTGTTGCATTTTAAACTCTTCCCTTCACGGAGGCAGCATCTTCCTCGGTGACTGGAAGGGCTTAAAAAGTGCTGCACCGCTTTCTCTCCCCCCCCCTCCATCGGGAGAAGGAGCGTGCTGCTTTTTAAACCCTTCCAGTCCCCTTCCCACCCCCGGGCTCCAGGTGATTGGCGCTAGGGTGGGGAAATAAAGTTTTTTCTCCCCCACCCCACCGCTAATCAGCTGGAGCCCCAGCATGTACTGCAGTCCCGCGATATAGCTGGACCGCAGTACATGAACCGCGAAATGGCGGGGGATTACTGTATGTGGCCAATAGGATTCTAGACAGTGTCAGTGAAATAATAGCTTTCCCAATTTTCTGCATCTTGGGAAGTGATTACTTATGAGCTATGATTCCGATTATTAAACTAATTTTCTTTTCAAGCTTCAGTGAACTACTTTTGGCTGCTCTCTGCATGCTGGAGGGAGCATTAATGGGGCAGAGGGAGAGACACATAACTGCTTCCCTTGAAAATGCAGTAGGAAAGCATTATAACTCAAGATGAGTCTCTCTTTCTTGCTATATATGTGTTAAATACAAAAAATGGCTTTATGAGGTAAAAACTGTTCCCCAGAGTGGCCAATGCGATGCCCCTGGGTAGGCAGCAACTAGGATATGAGGGCAATAGCCACCTTCTCTACCTGTAAATTGTATATGGCCACTATGCCTAGAAGCTCTTGGTACGCATATCTGCCATTAATTTATCCCTTCCCTTTTTGGAGCCATCTAAGTTGTTGGGCAGCACCAACCATGGACAAATATGGAAGCACTTTGGGTAACCATGCGTTTCCCCTCATTCAGCATCATTGAATGGCCGTTAGTTCTAGCCTTGGAGAGAATCCAAGCCCTACTTGGCTGACCCATTGCATCCTGTTGAATTTCACCTGAATGCTGGTTTTTAGCTGAGTACATTTGATTTTAATGTTTTTAACCATCTGATGTATTTTAAATTACTTTGATAGTTGAATTGTTTTTAAAGTGTAAATTCTTATGTTTTAAATATGGCCAGATGGGTGGGTTATAAATAAATAAATAAGTAAAAGGAGGAGGAGGAGTTTGAAGAGAGATAGGAATTTCATAGAAAGCACAGAGCGCTGCCTGACAAGTGCTTCCACGTCCCATCTCCCGCTCCACAAACCAGGCCCTGGATGCCACCTTGAGTAGTACCGTGTTTTCCCAAAAATAAGACACTGTCTTATATTTATTTTTTCTCAAGAAGACACACTAGGGCTTATTTTCAGGGAATGTCTTATTTTATTAAGTATAATACCATTATACTTAACCATAGCCACGCCCATCACTAGGTCTTATTATCAGGGTAGGGCTTATATTTAACAAATGCATAGAAATCCTGCTAGGGCTTATTTTTGGGGGGAGGTCTTATTTTTGGGGAAACAGGGTAATGGTGTGGTAATCCACAGTGCAGCCCAGCTGGCTGTCCCCTGCCTCCTCTGTCATCTGAACATTCATTGGCTGTGCAGGGAGACTCTCTGTCCCACCTCCTTCCTGGAGCCTGAGGAGACAGGAAAGAGTTGGCCAAGCTGCAGTGTGGATTGACGCACTACTGCCACGAACATACCTTGGGGGAGCCCAGGGCCCAGTCAGTGGACCAAAGCTGGAAGGTCCCGTCTGTAACTATGAGTGGCCTTAACTTCCCTCTCTAGGAGAAAGGCAGCCTATAAATAAATAAATATGTTTGTCTCTCCCCCCCCCATCAGATCCTCCAGGAATTGGAATATGGTCCCTCAGTAGATTGGTGGGCGCTTGGTGTTCTCATGTACGAAATGATGGCTGGGCAACCTCCATTTGAAGCTGATAACGAAGATGACCTCTTTGAGTCCATCCTGCATGACGATGTCCTGTATCCAGTGTGGCTTAGCAAAGAAGCTGTCAGCATATTGAAAGCGGTAAGACATGGCTCTCGTTTTTCCCCCTTGCCTTTTTGTATCTATTCCACCCTCTCCTGACTTAAATCTGATTTCCCTTCCACAGTAAAAAGAACGGTCAACATTGGGAGTTCAACCACAGTTCATAGGGTGACTGTCAGTATTAAGGGGATCCAGAATGAATTACACTTCTTGTGGGAAAGGGACATAATGTTTGTTTCTTTGTGACTATATTACTGCATAAATGTACACACTTGAGAGTAGTGTTTCAGGAAGAAGAAGGGGGGGGAGCCAGAAGGATTATGTAATTAAAGAGATACAGCCCACACGTTTACATCAGGCCCTGATTGAGAGAACAAACAAACTTAGAACAACAGTCCAGTCCTTACATTGTTTGAGAAGAATGTTCTACTGATTTTCATTGGACTTACTCCCAAGTAAGCCTACAGGCTCAGTTCAAATTCCTGCTTCCCTTTTAAAACTTTTCTTTGCCTTTCTTGCCTTTTGTGGAGTATTAAAATAGTATGTTAATTTCCTAACTGTTAGAGCAGTATGACAGTGGAACCAGTTGCCTCAAGAGGTGGTGAGTGCTCCAACACTGGAGGCATTCAAGAGAAATCTAGACAGCCACTTAGGAGATATCCTTTGATTTGTATTCCTGCCTTGAACAGGGGGATGGACTTGATGCCTTTGTAGGCGCCTTCCAACTTCATGATTCTATGGTTCTACCTGGAAAATCTGCATTAGAGAATTGCAGGCAACTCAACTTGGGAACTGAACTTTATCTTACAGATTTGACATTGGAAAATAAGCACAGGCTTTGCTTGCAAGCATGGCAAATCAATCATTTGGAAAACAGATGAGTTTCAGGTTCTAGTTACGGGCTACCTATGAGGTATAGATGGGCCTTAACATGACACTCAGTAGCAACATCCTGGTAGTAAGGATCAGGTAATCTCATATGACTTGCTGCATGCCACAATCTGTATCAAGCTCCAAGATTGTTGCATTCACACTAAAAGTTCCAACTCTCACCTCTGACATTAATGTGTCTGTTGTTCACCCCTGTGTTTTGTCTGCATTTCCTATCTTTTTTTATTACATTTTTGTGCCTCTTGCCGGGTCCTTTGCTTTTAATTTGTGTACTGAGTGATCTATTGATCATTCATTGATTGATGTGTTGTTATTGCCTGTTTATGATTTTAACTATTGTTGATCTGCTGCTCAATGTAAACTGCCTAGAGTTCCTATGGGAAAATCGGTGCAGTACAGAAATGTAAAATTAAAAAAACTAATTAAGCCCAAAGAAGCTGCTCTTCAGGCAGCAGCTTTTAGCGAACAGCAGGAGGAGCCTCCTGGCTGTTCAGCTTCCCACCATCATCATGACTGTCTTGAATTAAAGAGCTGTGCATGTCACATGCCTTCCCTGTAGTCTGATAGTCTTGAGTAGTGATGGGCACAAAATGAACTTTTTGTTCATTTCGTTATTCATTTCGTTACGGAACAAAATGAATAACGAACCTCAGAGTGGATTTAGAATGAAACGAACTGAACAAAAAAATGCTTCATTTCAGTTTATTTCGTTAATGGTGGCGAAGATATCTTCTACCTGGTGCTGGTCCTTCCTGGACAGTCCGGTCTTCCTGGCTGCAGGGAGGGGGTGACCAGGGGGGGGAAAGCCGACCGGCCACACTACAGCTAGTAGGCGGCCATGGTCGGCAGTAAAAATAAAATAAAATAAAAATAAATAAAATTAAATTAAAAAGGAGCACTGACCCGGCCCAGCGGTGACCGGGTCGGTGCCCTAAAATAAAGATAAAAATATATAAAAAATAAAAGCGCTGACCCGGCCCCAGGGGCCACGTGGTCAGTACTTGAAAACAAAACAAAAAATCTTTAAAAAAAAAAAGAGCACTGACCCGGCCCCAGGGGTAGCCGGGTTGGTGCCCTAAAATAAAGAAAAAATATAAAAAATAAAACCAGCACTGACCTGACCCCAGGTGCCGCATGGTTGGCACTTCCAAAAAAAAAAAAAAATCAAATAAAAAGACCGCCGACCCGGCCCCAGGGGTGGCCAGGTTGGCACCCTAAAATAAAGAAAAAATATAAAAAAATAAAACCAGC